>NW_019168470.1:316365-592192 GCF_002303985.1 Durio zibethinus | reverse complement strand
TTTAAAAAGAAATTAAGACTTTAGATTCAGAAAATAGATTTAGGTCATGGAATTTAGGGTACTGATCTAAGTCATTGGTGAATCCTGACTATGGCCCTGACTATGGCCAGCATAGGCTGTTGGTTAGTGCTGGACTCAGTTTCACTGACCCAGGTTATATATTGACCATGACAGCCACAAAGCTTTGTGGACTATGGCTGACTAAAGGTATATATACATATATATATATATATATATATCGAGGCTGTTTACCCTTATGCGGATCTCTGATCGAGGCTTAGTGGAGCTATCTTTTTTAAAAGGTTTGTCAGTGGGAGTAAACTCAAAGCTTGTGGACTCCATCTACCAAAGCTGTAGCGTTTGCTAACAGGTAAGTCGTATATGGATTGTCATTTCTGGAAGTTGATTTAGATTGTCCTTTAATGGGAGTTCAATTGAAGGCTTTGGTCACATCAACCGCCCCGCTTTCTTCAAAACCATTGCCCGAGAAGTCCTGAGTAAAGAAGAAGAACAAGGTTAGTAAAACGAATGGCGAACTTAAAGACCAGCCATTCCTCTTGACTTTCTGCCGGAAAAGGAAAGGTTAAAACAAAGCGAGGAGATAAGTGAATGTTATATTATTGTGAATGGGGTATTGGAATATATACTTTTAATAGTTGTTGTATACCTTTGCGTTGAATCTAAATATGGAATCAAACATTATGAAAAGTGGTTGAAGCTGAACCGTTACCTTATTGCGACGATGCTGTCAGAAGCAATTTTTACGGCCGCTGTCAAAGTAAAGCAAATATTACGCCGCTTAGGCGGCGGAGGGACTTTCCCATGCCTTCATGGGTTCGCGGTAATGTTAATAAAATTTTCAATTGCGAAGAAAATATTTAAAAAAACCCTTCCTGCCACGTTATTCATAGAATCTATAACAATAATATATATACGCCACATTAAAAACATTTTCTCCTCAATTTAGACTACCCCATAGGAATATATACTTCATCTATTCTCTAATTGCTTCTCTTCATTTAATTAATTTGCCTCCAATATTTTTATTTGCGTTTCCTATCCTACATATAATATTAGTTCTACAGCACCAAATTGGATTCTTTCTTACCATGGATCTTTTTTTTTGGCTTAAGATTGTAGATGTTGTGGAAAGAGTTATTTAATTACCTTTTACTAAAATTTAATTAGCTAAAATGCTATATAAGTGTTTAAATTTTTTCATTTTTTAAGTAAATTTTTATATTTTATTGTAGCCAAGTAAGACCTTTAATTTATTTCTAAATAAACACTTATTTTAAACAAAAATTGACTTCTGTAGTAGTCAAACACCAATTGAATTTTTCTTCACATAAAAACTGATATGGCCTGATGACGTTCTTGAAAATTTGAAAAAAAGTTATTTTTTTAAAAATTAAAAATAATTTAGATGGAAATTAAAATTAATTACAGATTTATTTGAATATAAATTACAAATTTAAAAATTTATTTAATACAAATTAAAAATTAAAAAATTATTTAAATATAATAAAAATATAGAGATTTACTTAACACAAATTACATTCATCTCCAAAGGGGAATGAACAGAGCAAGCCAAACACAAGCATCCATGGCCAACCCAAAGTCATAGTAAGCATCAAATGGTGGGAAGGCGTGAGGATCATCATCTTCTTCATCTCTGCCTACTTTTGTGCTTAATCCAAGAATGTGCCATGACAAGGGCCAACATTGAGTGAGCAGCTCTCCACCATGCCTCAACTGTTGAGCGTGCTCCCTCCATGAACAATGGACTAGCAGCATGAGTCATCATCTCCATCCACCACCTCGCTTATCATTTTCCCATTTCTCATCATGATCCCACCGCAAATTCTCTTGGAAAACCGCTGCAATTTCACGGCAAAGCTAGCTCCCTCAAGCAGTGCTCCGACTCTATTATGTGGCGGTTGATAAAAAGATTGTTGTTGAAAGGCAACAAAGTGAAGCAGGTCCTTGGTAAATTGTTTCCTGGCTCCAATGAATCTTGTTTTCATTTTCTCAGTTAAGAAAATCTGGGCTTCCTTGTAAATTTTACCGTTTATCACATCACTGAAGCCTTTACACAGCATCGATGGACGCACAAGAGTAAGGTATATCATGTAATCAGATATAGACTTACTAATGTTGCTCAAGGAATGGGCAGTATCTACTCGATGATTATCATGATCATCATAATAGGCAAGCTCCGTAGCAATATGCCAAAGGAAGATGCTGCGGATAAAAATATACTGAATCCATTCTAGGGAAAATGGACGAGAACTCCTCTTTGTATTCTTCCAAATCAGCATCCGTTCCAACCATTTCTCTGTACTTCCCTTTGAAACACACGGTCACCTTTTCTCATTTAACAACTTCTCCAGTTCATCCAGTTTGAAACCATTTCTTTCGAAGCTTCTCACGTTTCTTTATCAGATGAGTATAGATGAAATTCTTCAATCAGGATCGACTGGCTTCCATTTGGTATGACCGTACTTCTGTAAAGGTTGCCAGGTGTCGAAAAGCTTTATGGCTTCCAGTGAACCAACTTGTTTTGGCCTTAACGCAATACTTTATTAGATCATGTTGCGCCATTGATTTTATTCCTGACCTGACCTTGATAGACTGTAATCTAGAAGCAACAACCCTGGAGTACGTCTTATGCACCTTGGTACGAGGAAGGGGCAGCTTGATCATTGCCCAGGTAGAGAGAGCATGCATAAGAAATGAATAAAAGTCCAGAGAAATAGCTCCTACCAACAGCAAGTAGGTTTATGGCAATGTCAATTGGTGAATGCTTATTTTTATCCAACACTGCTGTGAAAGCAATCAATGAACAAATTGCGGACAGGAAACAGAAGCCACGAAGACATACACTCACTTTAAGATGACGATATTGTATGGGATTCTTGGTGAAGAACATATCGTAGACGAAACTTAGTTCAACATCCACAAACTTAAATGCATCCTCCGCAGATTTAGACTTCATGAAGACCATGTTATCATGAAACTCTCTTGAAAGCCGGAATGGGAGGTCTATAAATAGAGGCTTGAAAACAATATATGATATATATGCTTGGCGAAGAAATTCAACTTCAGGAACGATGCCCTCGCTTTCAAAGAGCTTATTTATCTTAGTTTTAGACAGCCCTGTTCTGATAATTTTTTTCCCTCCCTTAATAATCTTGTTGTCAGAAATTGAGAAAAAAGAATTTAGGAGCTGTTTATCACTGGCACATCTGAGAGCCCATACCCTTTCTCCATACTTGATAACGCCAGCAAGCAATATTGGAGCAGCCACAGCATTAAGTGCAGTGTTTGATTTTGATCGAAACCTTGCGTAGATATAGATAGCCTCTCCAACTTGGAAAACTAGCCCAAAGAAGTGTCTTAACCACAGCTCATTGTCTTCTAAAGAATAAGCTGTAATAGTATGTGGACTGCCAAGATGCCATAGAAGGAATGATGTCCACAACACAATCAATTCATTCTTCAAACGAGCATCACCTCTGAGAAGTGTAGTCAGAACAAGAGTTGCCATCCAATCTGCTGACAAGTAAACTAACCACACACTTATTGCAACATAGGGCAATTTTTTCCCCAAGTATTTGCGTCGAATAGACCCAGAGATAAGGAGAAATAGCTGGAGAATAGAGCTTCACTAACAATCATCCAAGCGGAGTCCCATTCACCCCAATTACCGTTTTGCAAGTTCTTTTGAACATATCTTTGAATGACCTTTTCCTTTTAAATTCAACAAAGATCAAAGGTGGTAGCGGACTGAAAAGAAAAGAAAGGAAATGATGTTTTAGATTTTTCTTCCTTTGTTCTGTAAGCATATTGTTAACATTTAATAAAAACAATAGCCTTTTCTACACTTGGAAGAAAACGTGCATATTAACAGACTAAAAACTAGGCAATTAATTTAATTAAATTTACTTAATTTGATTCTTTATCGTACTTACTTGTAATAACATAGTATGATAATGTTATTGTTGCTAGCTTTGCAAGAAAATGATGTTGAATGGATATCCAGTCCAAGGGATTCAAAAGCAGATTAAACCACTTGCTTGCTTGTTGCACCTGGAAGGCTGAAACAGTTGGTGAGCTAAGCAGAAGCTTAAGAAAAAAAATGGTTGCCTGTGCATAAATTTTAACTAGCCGTTTTCGGTACGTATAACTTGACTTTGGGCTTGCGGATGGACTATATTGAGAATACATTCTTTCTAACTTTTTAATTTTTGTTTTTTATAAAAATAAAATTTGGTTTTTTTTTTTTTTTTATTCTTACTATTATTTCTTGGTATTAGTTACTAGTAAAAAATATCGTAATTTATTCTCCAAGAAATAATATCAATCATAGAAAGTGACGAAACTAGAAATTGTGTTTACAGGTCGAGATAATATATATATATATATATATAATAAATTTAAACATAATAATATTAAAATTGTAAACAAGGTATATATTTTATAATGAACAAAAAATTTTCAGTTTTCAACTATTATAATTCATATTGCATATACAATTATATATGTGAGTATAGGGTTATTTCATTAAAAAAAAAAATCTAGTGTAACTGAAATAAAGAAGATACGATGAGAATAGTATTATTTCATAAAACAGAGTTACATACCTTTAGAAATAGTAACAAGAGTTAAATGGAAAATTTGTATATTAGATATTATATATAGTGATTTACAGTAACTTTCTTTAATTGTTTTTCCAATATGGGCGTAGAATGAAAACTATTAACACAATAATTAATGTCAATTTATCTATTCGATTGATTGAAAAAGAAATAAAAAAAGATGTAAATTAATAATGGATGAAGAATTAAAAGTGTTAACAAATTTAACATACCAAAATAGAAGAGTTCAAATTAAGATGGGGGCCAATCTACAATTTCACCTTATTTTCAAGAGAGAATTCGATGTTTTCTGAGGATGCTATAAAACTTAGGGGGGTCGAAACCCTTGCCACCCCTACATCCGCACCTGATCACAATATCACAATATCTTTGAAATCAAAAAACAAAATAAAGTTTTTATTATTATTATTTTGAAATGTAGAACATCATAAAGTTTTTAATTTACAACATTTGTTACTTTTTGTTAAATCTAATTACTTTGAGTTCTGTTTCTTAAATTTAGAAACAGTCGTAAAAATAACAAGTTTCTTTTAATAGCTAAGACAAAGTTTTGTTGATCATAATAGAAACAGTCGTAAAAATAACAAGTTTCTTTTAATAGCTAAGACAAAGTTTTGTTGATCATAAATAAATTTACATAGTTAAATGGTATGGTAGAGTATTAAATTCGGTGATCAAATTCAAAGTACGATAATCTTCAATAAGAAATTTGACCCGAACCAACTCAAAAGGATTTAAAATCGGTTTTCAAACCAAACCCACAAAACTTTAGCAGTTAGCACCCCTAAGCACTCTCAATCTACCATAAAATTTGAATCAAACAAGCACACAACAGCACAAGAGTAGCGCACGGCAGCCTACAGCCCCAACCTATAGTGCCAATAAAATATTTTCATGATTCAAGGCTAAAAAATTTCAAAACCTCATTATATCGAGCATTCATTAAAAGGAGAACCCAAATTCTAAACAGAGAACCGCAGAATTCAGCTTCAGCACAGAAGAACAATCCAAGAGCTGTAACAATAACATGAATTCAAACCACAAAAATAACCAAAAAACAGCAAGGAGAAGAAGAGTACCTGTGTTTGATTTCAGCCCCCAACGTTTATCCAGGCGGCCAAACTCTATAAAGCTGACCCTTGTCAAACTCAGGTGGCACCACTATTAAATTGGTTTATTTTGAAGAATGTACTTAACTAAAACGTTTTCAAGTAATGGGAAATGCCAGAAGTTAATTTTATATCAAGTAAGGTTTTTCCTTTTTAAAGAAAAAATTGATCAAGAAAATCCCACAAGATTATTTTTATTTATTGGTCTCAGAAAAAAAGGAGGACAGAACTAAGTCTTCGGACTTGAGTCGTTATAAAGTTCTTCTGCTTCATTGTTGACATAACATAGTGAAAAGGATAAAGTTGTAGCCTAGTCATCAGACACAAACTTAAGTTGGTAATAAAAAGCTTTGATGAAATATTACGTGTGAAAAGCTTGAGAGGCCCATCAATTAAAGTATTGGGCAATTGCATAGGATTCTAAGAAGGGAATACGTACTTAAATTGGTGATAAAGAAATGGATTGATTCATAAACTAAAACTTGTTTCCAAGCAACCTCTTCATAAAAATTAAGGTTGTGCCTAGGGGTGATGGTTCCGCATGTTTACGAGCTATAAGATGCATGTTTCACGTTTTTTTTTTTCTTTTTTGCAGCAATTACTTTTCGTTCACTACAAGAAAATGGCATATTAGCGATAGTTTTGTATCGACCTTTCACTTACAAATATCGCTATCTTCCGTGTTTTTATAAAATTTAAGGTGTTTATTATCAAAATGCCACTAAATATTTAAACAGCGGCGTTGTTATTTATAAACACCACCCAAGACTTGATATCAGCGGCGTTTCTCGACTAAAACGCCTTGAATAATCATGCTTTAAAAATTTCTGTGAATACTAAAGATGTTTTTAGTAGAAGACGCCTTAAATAATCCAATTAAAAAAATTGATAGGGAAATTAATGACGGTGTGTTTTTAATAGATAATGCCTTCAATAATCACCTCATAAAATTTGTATGAGATTATTGAAGGCGTTTTCTACAAGAAACGCCTTTAATAATGAAAACGCCTTTAATAATTGGACAAAAAAATTTCACAGGCTTATTGAAGTCATTTTTGTTCAAAAAATGCCTTCAATAAAGATTATATCAAAATTTTTGGATCGTATGGATGTTAACCATAAGGTGGTAGGTTCAATCCCTCTTTTTAGTCTTTTTTAGGTTTTTGCAGAGATTATTTGTAATTGATTATTGTAAGCATTTTATTGGCAAAAACATCTTCACCAATTGCTTTAAAAAAATTTTCAGAGAATATTGAAGGCGTTTTTCGCAGAAAAACGCCCTTAATAATCCATAAGAAAAATATGGAGCCGATTCTTAAAGGCGTTTTTGATCGAACTCGCCTTCTATAATCTAATTAATAAATTTTTGTTGTGATTATTAAAGACGGTGTTTGTAAAGAATGCCTTCAATAATCGATAGACAAAAGTTGGAACAGATGCTTGAAGGCATTTTTGGTTCAAAACACCTTTAATATTTCAGAAGATAAATTTGAATGGTCGAATTATTGAAGGCGATTATTTCCAAAAATACCTTCAATAATATTTTGTTATGGATTATTCAAGGCGTTACCCATAGGAAAACACCCTTCATAATCCATTCGATTAATTTTTAGTTGGTATTATTGAAGGCATTTTAAAAAATGCTTTTAATAATCTATACAAAAAAGTTGAAACGGATTCTTGAAGGCTTTTTTTTGCCCAAAATGCCTTTAATTTTTCACACAATAAATTTTTTGAGGGATTATTGAAAGCAATTTTGGTAAAAAAAGCCTTTAAAATTTTCTGTTATGGATGATTCAAGGCATTTTCTTGCCAAAAATGCCTTCATTAATCCCACAAAAAAATATATTTGATATTGTATATGTTAAGTCAGTTGTAGGTTTATGCTAAAAAAATGTTTGCTGTCAGTTGTATATTTATGCCAAAAAATATGTGGTTTATATATGTAATACTACGAATTAAATTTTGAAATTTACATAATGAACATTATTGTATTTGAATAAATTGACCACATATTCGAAATTAAAAATGATAATGTTGCCATATTAATATACTTTTATGAAATAATCATACTCAATAATTTATTAAGTACACATAGTGTATTCATATTAAGTATAACAATAATATTAAACCAATACCCCAATTACAACCTTAAAGTTTTCATTCAACATGGCATGTTAAAAATATTATAATAATTTGTTCCTTATATATTTACATTCAACCAACTATGTCTAACCTGAAAGTTTATCAACATTGATAAATGATAATACATAATCACACCATTCTTTACGGACTTCATCCAGTTCCTCTTTCGTGAAGCTTTCTTACACTAAAAAAAAAAGAAGTAAATGTTAAGAAATGATAACATAATGTACCTTTTTAATTTTTTTGAAGATATAACTAGTTTATGAAATTTATACTAACATTGAATGGTGTGGTCATAAAATCATCTAACACTATCTCTCGCATAAAACGAAGGACATAATATCCACATTCAGTATTACTGAATTAACGAGGTACCTGAAAATTAAATTGAGTGGGTTTAAGAAACATTTATCTACATAAACTCAGCATAAAAGAATATATTTCACATTTACCGGGAATGACACCCATTTCGATTTCTTTATCTTTTTATCGAATGCAGATATTACCCTAAATTGAAAAGAAAAAAAATTACTTAATACATAAATTAAATTAGTTATGAAAAAATAAAAGATATATGTAGACACCCCATTTTGTCCGGGATTCTTTGTTCATTGAGACTAATCCAAGCTCGGTTGTAAGGATTTTTATTCATTTTTATTTTTAATTTTTTATTTCATATTTATCATTTTTATTTTTATTTTATGATTTATTTTCTTTTTCTTTCTCTTGATTATCTGATTAATTAAAAAAAAGGGAAAAAAAGCTGAAAGATTGAGATTTGGCTTGGTAATTGTGATGATTGTTATCTAGATGCTAATCTTTAACATTGGATGACTAAATGGAATTGAACTGAAACTCTATCAGTATGGTTTATAAATCATTGTGAATCACAGTTTTAAGAAGGGAAGAGGACTACAATGATAAAAAAAAAGCATACACTAACACACTGAGAAATCAGAAAGCAATTATTCAAGATTCGTCAACAGAATACAACTAGCCCAAGCCACCCAGACCTGAATTTCTCCTTCACCATTGAGTGCTTACCACACCATTACCTTGTGGCTAGAAATAGTCCACTGATCTCTGCCATCTCCCATTTAGGTCACCCATTACCATCAACCCTGCATAACGAGAAAGAGAAATAGTCCAAAGTAATATTCAATTACGCAGCCACGTTCAAGTAGGGAGAGACAAAAAATAGGGAAATAGCAATCCAGAGGCTTCGGGAGGCAGCTGACAAGGCTAAGATTGAACTGTCATCTACATCCCAAATTGAAATCAACCTTCCATTTATAACCGTTGATGTATCTGGAGTAAAACATTTAAATATAACTCTAACCAGATCCAAGTTTGAGACTCTGGTGAGTAGCTTGATTGAGAGAACTAGAATTCCATGTAAGAATTGTTTGAAGGATGTTGGGATATCCATCAATGAGGTAGATGAAGTATTGCTCATCGGGGGAATGACTAGTGTACCCAAGGTGCAAGAAATTGTTTCAGAAATTTTTGGTAAATCTCCAAACAAGGGGGTTAATCCTGATGAGGCAATTGCAATGGGAGCTGCTATTCAAGGTGGTATCCTTCGAGGTGATGTTAAAGAGCTGCTTCTGTTGGATGTAACTCTTCTGTCATTTGGTATTGAAACTTTTGGTGGAATTTTCACTAGGTTGATCAACAGAAATACAACATCCTTACGAAAAAATCACAGGTTTTTTCTACTGCAGCAGACAACCAGACTCAGGTTGGAATTAAAGTTCTTTAAGGTGAACGTCACTTGGTAGCTGACAATAAGATTTTGGGTGAGTTTGATCTTGTTGGTATTCCACCTGCACATAGAGGCTTGCCTCAAATTGAAGTCACATTCGACATAGATGCTAATGGGATTGTAACTGTTTTTGCTAAGGATAAGGCAACTGAAAAAGAGCAACAGATCACAATCTGATCATCTGGTAATTTTTCAAAGGATGAGATTGAAAAGATGGACAAGGCTGCTGAATAGACTGCATTTGGTTACTTTTGGACAAACGAACAAATCTAGAGTATAACATCTCGTCTTATTGCACATGAAAGCATTGCAAAAGAATTTCTGGACAGGCTTGTAAAGTGGACTAAAAACATCAACATTTCAATCCTGTAAAAGAAGGTTGTAGGCTTGGCCTTGTTGTTAGCGTAGGACAGTATGAGAAAGTATTGAAATTTATCTCAATTGCTGCAAATGAGGGTGTTACCATTTTGTGTGGTGGAGTTCGTCTTGAGATTTCGGTGACTTTTATCGATTTTTGTCTCAAGCCGCACCTCTGAGCAGTGCCCAATTTCCAGTCAAGCTATTTTAACCGTTGAACCGAGTAGCGTCAAAGTTTTTTTTGTTGTTTTTTTTTGCTCCTTTATTTATTGATTATTTATTTATTTAAGTAAGCATTCTTCAATTTTTTAAATGATTCTTTTAAAATAATTTTTTTTTAAAAAAAATATTTTTGAAAGAAAGTTGAAAGTATCAATTTTTTTTGAAAGTAAAAATTTTAAAAAATATTTTTGAAAAAAATGAAAGTATCAATTTTCCTTAAAAATAAGTTTTTTAAAAAATATTTTTGAAAAAAAGTTGAAAGTATCAATTTTCCTTGAAAATAAATTTTTTCTAAAAAATATATTCGAGAAAAAGTTGAAAGTATCAATTTTACTTAAAAATAAGTTTTTTTTTTAAAAAAAAGTTTTGAGAAAAAGTTGAAAGTATCAATTTTTCACGAAATTAAAATTTCTAAAAAATATTTTGGGAAAAAGTTGAAAGTATCAATTTTTCTTAAAAATAAGTTTAAAAAAAACGAGGTTTTTTTTTTTTAGGAAAAGTTGAAAGTATCAATTTTTCTTGTACAAAAGCAACCATTTTTTTCTTTTAATTTTCTTGAATTTTTTTTAATGTTAAATAATCTGACAATGGAGCCTCTGCAAGTGAAACAATAGTTTTCTTGCATACTCTTGAAGTGAAGAAATTTTTTCAATTTTTTGCTAAAAGTATTAGAGTCAATTGAAAATAATTTTCAATGATTAATTACTTATAAATTTTTAAGGCTTATTGGATAACACAAAATTAAGTTGGTACCATCTTTCGATGGGCGTTGTAAGGGTGCTATAACCTTCCTCACACGTAACCAAACTCTTAAACCCTGTTCTGGTTAGTGGACTTGAACCTGTTCTTTTAGGGACCCTTAAGCTTAGGTGTTCCTTAAAAGGATAGATTCTTTAAGTGGCCAATCGTACCTAGATAAAAAAAGATTAGTGATGACTCTTTCAAGTAAATGTCTAGCAATAGATCCTCGGATCTAGACGGTATGACAGCTTAACGACTCCACTGGGGAAGTCCGAGAGTCAGGTCAGCAAATAAATTTGTGTTATCCAAAAGCCTAATAAAATTAAACCTTTTGTATAGATTTTTTATTCATTCATGTTTATTTACTTTATTAATTATGTCATTTATATGCATATGCATAACATAAGCTCTATACCCAAGCTTCGTCCATTTAGGAGGGAGTAAAGTACCTATTGCTTTCATGAGGTTTAATGCCTCCGCAGTGGCTAGCGAAATACTCCCATTCAAATTAAACCTTTTTCGCTTATAGCTTGTAATGGGTGAGGATTAGGGTGCCTTACTAGTCTGTGATGGACAATAATGTAAGGAGCAATTTGGAAACCTTTAGACTTTAACCTTGAACCATATATAATAAACCTTAAAAGTGCCTAAACCTAAGATAGAGCCCTTTCTACCCAATGATAGGTATACCTTAAAACTAAGACATAAGAAGAATGTTTATCTAATCATTTTGATTGTCTGATTTTGTACATCATTTTCATTATCATATGTAACATTATGCATCGGCATCACTTTCATTTCATCTATGAAACTAACTATATTGTTTGTCTGATTTTATGCATTTGCATTATTTTCATGATCATGTTTTAACACAATCATTTGCATCAATTTCATATTAGATTTTATCCATAAAAATGTACATTTTATTCGTGCATTAATGTATCATATATAAAGCATAGCATAGCATTTCTAATCATAATTGTGGTGCTAAAGGTTCAAGGATAGCTCCACTAAGTAACCCCACTCACCAATACAATACAAGAGCTCAAGCTAGACTAATGGAACAATAAAATTTCAATCGTCTTGATAGAATAGAGGAAGCTCAGAAGAAGTTAGAATGGGAGTTGAATAAGATTTTAGAGGCTTTGAACAAGTTAAACAAGGGGAAGGCAATAAAGAAAAATGCTAGCAAATAAGATCATCCCCTACAAGAAGAGGATGACCTATTGTACCCTCTTGGTTTCAAGCCACATCAAGTCCAACCTGCACAAGGTCCACCATCACAGCAGTTCACCTATCTTGTAGGGTACACATATCCCAAAATACCATGAGATTCAAATCAAAGACAGTACCAAAGTTATATAAATTTTATTTTTACTGAAAAGGCAGTAGAACCAATATTAGTCCTTAATTTGGATCTAAAAAAATTAAAAAAAAATTGAGGCCCAAAAAGAAAGAACTTGTAGATGCCTTAAAAGCTGAACAAAAGATAAACTATTTAGATGAAAGGCTACAAGCAGTGGAATGAGTGGGTTTTTATGGTTCTGTCGATGCTGATGAACTTTGTTTAGTCTCGGATATGGTTATCCCTTTAAAGTTTAAAGTGCTAGAGTTTGAGAAATACAATGGTATAAGGTGTCTGAAAACTTATATTACTATGTACTGTCAAAAAATGACTGTCCATGCCAATAATGAAAAGCTTTTGATGCATGTCTTTCAAGACAGCCTAACAGGCTCTGCTGCTAAATGGTATGTCCAGTTGGATAGGACCCACATTTATTCTTGAAGCGATATGGCTCATGCTTTCATTAGTCAATATCGGTATATAACAGACTTGGCCCTTGATCATCTTTTTTTATAGAATATGGAGAAAAAAATAACTGAATCATTCAAAGAATATGTCCAGAGGTAGAAGAACATGGCTACTCAAGTGTAACCTTTTTTGACTGAAAAGGAGACCATAGTATTATTTGTCAGCACTTTGAAATCTTCCTATTATAAAATGATGATAGGGAATGCCATAAAGAATTTCATTGACATGGTGATTTTAGGTGAAATCATTGAGAATGCCATTAAAAATGGCAAGCTGAAAGGAGGAGAAACTAAGAAGACACCCAAGAAGGAAGAGACTGAAGCTCAAGCTGTAGGCTTTGACAGATAGTTCAAAGGATATCAACCTTATCCACTTTCAGATTACTCTTCATACTATCTTACTGTGAATAATGCTTCATCTTATCCATACCAACCAGCCCTACAACCACCTAATTCATCCATATACCAGCCTATTTTTATCTCACAAGCTCTTATATACAGCCTTAATAGTCAAACTCCTGCAAGACCCTAAATTTATCCTATTAGCTTGACAAGTGGTTCACGAGAGTAACAGACTATTCAAAAAAAGCTCGTATTTGATCCAATCCTCATGACTTATATGAAGTTATACCGAGAGCTCTATAATAGCCACTTGATTATTTTTAAGTTGTGTAGAGCTGTTCAAGTCATTTTATCCTAAGTGGTATGATCCTGTAGTTCACCGTGACTACCACTATAAAATTGCTGGTCATTTCACTGAAAATTGCATTGCTCTAAAGCATAAGGTACAACGATTAATCAAAGATAAAATGGTAAGTTTTGATCAAAGAAGAGCAACAACATCTAATATTAATGGTAATCTATTGCCTAATCATAATGTCAATGTTGTGAATGAGAATCAAGAATATGTTAATTCAAAAAGGCCTGAAGAGTTGCAATGAATCAAGGGGGCAAGGTAAAAATCCTTCACTTGATTGCACATGGGCATGATTTTAAAAAAAGATGTTAAAACTGGTTGAATGCTACTTGTCATTCTAAGAGTTCTTTTAAAATAATGTTAGAATTTCTTTTTTGTAATATGATTTCACTTGTTATCATTTTAATAAAGGCAAGTTAATGTATTTCATTACATTTTCTCTTTCACTCGACCATTACTCCATGCTCTGTTACCTTTCATAAATTTACATTCCCATTCTTAAATTTCAGATAATGAATATTTAAACAATGATAATAATAATTCTGAAATTTAATTTTAAGAACTCATCCACGTTAATATGAGAAGATGATTTGAACAAAAAAGTAAGCTATTACCAAAGGTGAAATAGATATGTCTTGAAGATGTGCAATCTTTTATATAGGTTCATGAGCTTTGTTCAATAGATGATGTTCAAGAAAGGTATTCATAATTAAGATGAAAAATGGCCATCTTTCTTTTACCATTCGAAAAACCATTTATTGTTACTCCTTTGAGCCTATTATGATTTATTTTTTTGAAGAACCCCAACAAAAGATCACCCTCTACATTGGAGGGTAATTTTTTTAAAAAAAATACACAAAAGCTCTCAAAGATGGAAAGAGAAAAAAAAGCAAAAGATAAAATAAATGTCACACATGATTTGGGGTAAAATAATGAAAATTCTTTGTGTGAGGAAAGAAAAAAAGTAGTGAAATGATGTGGGGGCAAAATACCAAATTGCATCAAATGATCCTTTGGTCTTGAACCTTTTTAATACATGTTTTGACCCTATTATATCCATTTCTTTTATGATCCCTCACCTTGACCTACATTATAACCTTGAAAGTTTATTTGGATCAAGTATGAATGCTCAACTTGAATGATCATATGTTGGGCGAAGGTATGTTCATGATGAAACAATAGAATCATGCTATATTGCTCTAAAGTTTGATGTGTGAAAAGATATCAACAATGGATGAAAAATGAGAAAAAAGAAAAGAAGATGATGAAAAAATGAAAAAATGGAGAAAAAAAAAAGAAAAAAATGAGAAAATGAAAAAAAGATTCAAATTGAAAAGCTAAAAAGGTGATTTGGGTAGAAAAAGATCTAGGTTAAATGGTTCACATGGATGGAAGATCAAAGACATCTGAAGATCCTTTAAAGACTGGGGTAAAGTTCGCCAAGCTCAAAATGACTTCAACAGTAAATGGAATGAGTTTTTGAAAAAGAATCCTAGATTAATGTTGAAAATTGTCTGAATATTCATCGTTTGGACATACCATTCATCCCAATGACATGTATCCAATTTATTTCCTTTCCTATTTGTTTTGTACCAAAATAGATCTTCATTGATTATCTTTACTATAATTCACCTTGTGTTCTCTTATTGTTATATATTTAGAATAAATCAAGAAAATGTATTAGTGCATTATATTTGTCAAGAATTGAAATAATGATAAATGAATGACAACGTACATAAAAAAATCTTGCATTCCTTTAAAGAAAAATCTAAGATGATAGTGGTAACAAAATGAAAAAATGGTAGAAACCTAAAAAGGATGATTTGAAAGGACATATGATGTGATCAAATGGAGAACATGAGATAGATTGGACAATAAAATGAAGGTGGGGCAAATCTTAAAAAATAGTATAATCAAGTGATGAATATGGGGATGTATTGGTTGATATAACCTATGAGTTATGATTAAGTGATGAAAATGATATGGAGTAATAGACGAAACTGATGCTGAGAAGCTTATGAATGATGACCAAGTGACAGATGATGAAATTTATTTTGAAATGGCTAGTATTGAAAAGCTTATGAACGATGACCAAGTGATAGAACATGAAATTTATTTTGAAATGGTTAGTGCTAATAAGCCTAGCATGTAGGGTAATAGGTAAAATTTGTTGATGCTGAAAAACCTTCGGATGGTGATCAAGTAATGGAAACAATGATGATCAGTTGATGAAGTTTGTTCCAAAATATTGAGAAGCTAAATAAGGGGGAATGTGAGATGGTAGGGTCTTGAGGACCATACTCCATAATTATATAGGATTTCATGACATTACTGACATTGGCATTACATGCAACATGTTGGCATCGTTGCTTAAATAGTATATTCACATAATTTGATGTTTGGACATGCATGGCACTATGAGAATATAGGTTGTTGCATTTGCATCATTAAGAAGGTATTTACATTTTTGGTCATAACAGTCATTCATGCAAATTTTTAAGTTACTTAAAAAATAAATTGTAAATATTTTAATGAGAATTTTTGAGAACTCAAATGAGAATCTTTGAGTTTCAAAATGAGAATCTTTAAGGAGTGAAACCCTAAAGTTCATCGAATGTGAATCTTCAAACAAATGAAAAGTTTTAAACTTTTGGATGTAAATCTCCAAAATACAAAGCTTCAACTTTTTGGATATGAATTTCTAATGTTTTAAATGAGAACCTTTGAACTTAGATGTGAAACTCTAAGTTTTATTGCATGTGAGCCTTTGAACTCAAATGAGAAGCTTTGAATTTTTGGATGTGAATCTCCGAAATTCAAATGAAAAGCTATAGATTTTTGGATATGAATTCCAAGTTTGCCAAATGAGAACCTTTGAAAAGCCTTGAACTTTTAGATGTGAATATCTAAAATTCAAATAAGGATCTTTAAATGTTGGATGCGAGTCTTGCAAGTTGCAAATGTAAATCTCGAGATATTACAAATTTGAATGAAACTGAAATTTTGAGAATCAAATTTTAGTAAATTCTTACGAAGTTGAAAGATTCTTGCGAATCTAAACCTCTGAATGTTGAACTCAAATTGTGAATTCTTGAGTTTCCATTACCAAATTCCTTCAGTCACGATCTATAACTCATTTGGACAATCATCAAGGAGCCATTTATTTTTAAAAAAGTCGTTGAACCTCTGTTTAAAGGAGCTTTATTTAATTTCAAAGTCGTTGAGCCTCTGATTAGATGAGCCATTTATTTTCAAAGTCGTTGAACCTCTGATTAGAGGAGTCATTTATTTTCAAAAAGTCGTTGAGCCTCTGTTTAGAGGAGCTTTATTTAATTTCAAAGTCGTTAAACCTCTGTTTAGAGGAGCTTTTTTTAATTTCAAAGTCATTGAGCCTCTAATTAGAGGAGCCTTGTTTATCTTTTCAAAGTCGTTGAGCCTCTGATTAGAAGAACCTTATTGATTTTTCAAAAGTTGTTGACCTTTGATTAGAGGAGCTTTGTTTATTTTTTTAAAAGTCGTTGAACCTCTGATTAGAGGAGCTTTAATCAAAATTTTAACATAAAAAAGCAAAAAAAAGAGAAAAAAAGGATGGAGTTAAGTCTTCTTAAATTGGTGTCTACGTCTTTGCACAATTTTTGTTTCACAAAAAATGTGTAAGGAGGGGCAGCTGTAAACACCCTATTTTATCTGGGATTCTTTGGCAATTGAAACTAATCCAAGCTCGATTGTAGGGATTTTTATTCATTTTTATTTTAGATTTTTTTATTTCATATTTATCATTTTTATTTTTATTTTATGATTTATTTTTTTCTTTCTCTTGATTATCTGATTAATTTAAAAAAAAGAAAAAAAAGCTAAAAGATTGAGATTAGGCTTGGTGATTGTGATGATTGTTATCTAGATGCTAATCTTTAGCATTGGATGACTAATTGAAATTGAACTGAAACTCTATCAGCATAATTTATAAATCATTATGATTCACAGTTTTAAGAGGGGAAGAGAAGTATAGTGATAAAAAAAAAGCATGCACTAACACCTGAGAAATCAGAAAGCAATTATTCTAGATTCATCAACAGAATACAGCTAGCCTAAGCCACCCAAACTTGAATTTCTCCTTCACCATCGAGTGCTTACCACACCATTACCTTGTGGCTAGAAACAGTCCACTGATCTCTGCCATCCCCCATTTAAGTCACCCATTACCATCAACCCTGCATAATAAGAAAGAGAAACAGTCTCAAGTAATATTCAATTACACAGCCACGTTCAAGTAGGGAGAGACAAAAAATGGGGAAATAGCAATCTAGAGGTTTTGGGAGGTAGCTGACAATGCTAAGATTGAACTGTTATCTACATCCCAAATTGAAATCAACCTTTTATTCATAACCGCTGATGCATCTGGAGCAAAACATTTAAATATAACTCTAACCAGATCCAAGTTTGAGACTCTGGTGAGTAGCTTGATTGAGAGAACTAGAATTCCATGTAAGAATTGTTTAAAGGATGCTGGGATATCCATCAATGAGGTAGATGAAGTATTGCTCGTCGGGGGAATGACTCGTGTACCCAAGGTGCAAGAAATTGTTTCAAAAATTTTTGGTAAGTCTCCAAGCAAGGGGGTTAATCCTGATGAGGCAGTTGCAATGGGAGCTACTATTCAAGGTGGTATCCTTCGAGGTGATGTTAAAGAGCTACTTCTGTTGGATGTAACTCCTCTATCACTTGGTATTGAAACTCTTGGTGGAATTTTCACTAGGTTGATCAACAGAAATACAACTATCCATAAGAAAAAATCACAGGTTTTCTCTACTGCAGTAGACAACCAGACTCAGGTTGGAATTAAAGTTCTTCAAGGAAAACGTCACCTAGTAGCTGACAATAAGATTTTGGGTGAGTTTGATCTTGTTGGTATTCCACCTGCACGTAGAGGCTTACCCCAAATTAAAGTCACATTCGACATAGATGTTAATGGGATTGTAACTGTTTCTACTAAGGATAAGGCAATTGAAAAAGAACAGCAGATCACAATCTGATCATCTAGTGATCTTTCAGAGGATGAGATTAAGAAGATGGACAACGCTGCTGAATGGACTGCATTTGGTTGCTTTTGGATAAACGGACAGATTTACAGTACAATATCTCGTCTTATTGCACATGAAAGCATTGCAAAAGTATTTATGGACAAGCTTGTAAAGAGGACTAAAAACATCAAGATTTTAGATCCTGTAGAAGAAGGTTGTAGGCTTGGCCCCGTTATTAGTGCAGGACAGTATGAGAAAGTATTGAAATTTATCTAAATTGCTACGAATGAGGGTACTACCATTTTGTGTGGTAGAGTTCGTCTTGAGATTTTAGTGACTTTTATCGATCTTTGTCTCAAGCCGCACCTCTAAGTAGCGCCCAATTTCCAGTCAAGCCATTTTAACCGTTGAACCGAGCCGTGTCAAGGTTTTTTTTATTTTTTTTGCTCATTTATTTATTAATTAAATTAAAATTATTTATTTATTTAAGTAACATTCTTCAATTTTTTAAATGATTCTTTTAAAATAAATTTTTTTAAAAAAAATATTTTTGAAAGAAAGTTGAAAGTATCAATTTCTTTTGAAAGTAAAAATTTTAAAAAATATTTTTGAAAAAATTGAAAGTATCAATTTTCTTTGAAAATAAAAATTTCTAAAAAATATTTTTGAGAAAAAGTTGAAAGTATCAATTTTTCTTAAAAATAAGCTTTTTAAAAAATATTTTTGAGGAAAAGTTGCAAGTATCAATTTTTCTTGAAAATAAGTTTTTTCTAAAAAATATTTTTGAGAAAAAGTTGAAAGTAACAATTTTTCTTAAAAATAAGTTTTTTTTTTAAAAAGAGGTTTTTTTGTTTTAGGAAAAGTTGAAAGTATCAATTTTTCTCGAAATTAAAGTTTTTAAAAAATATTTTGGAGAAAAGTTGAAAGTATCGATTTTCCTGAAAAATAATTTTTTTTATAAAAAAATTGAAAGTATCAATTTTTCTTGTAAAAAAGCAGCCATTTTTTTTCTTTTTATTTTCTTGAATTTTCTTTAATGTTAAATAATTCGACGATGGAGTATTTGCAAGTGAAACAATAGTTTTCTTGCATACTCTTGAGGTGAGGAAATTTTCTCAATTTTTTGCTAAAATTATTAGAGTCAATTGAGAATAATTTTCAATAATTAATTACTTGATAAATTTTTAAATCTTATTGAATAACATAGAATTAAGCTGGTATCATCTTTCGATGGGTGTTGTGAGGGTGCTATTGTCACGGGTCGAGACTTAAGCTCCGAACCCGCGTGACTTCGAGACCCGGGCATCCACTCATATGATGTCCTAGATCAGCCTTTCTGCTACGGTTCACACCCTTGTGAGGTATTGTCCGCTCTGATCTCCTATGGCCTTACGATTTTGTCCTACAAAAGGTGCCTCACAAAGAAGAGATGGTGTGAACCTTTTTATACCTCAGGACCCTCTTATTATGTTCGATGTGAGATTCATGACTCATCTTTAGGTTCGTGACACTATAACCTTCCTCACATGTAATTGAACTCTCGAACCCTGTTCTGGTTAGTGGACCTGAACCTATTCTTTTAGGGACCCTTAAGCTTAGATGTTCCCTAAAAGGATAGATTTCATAGGTGGCCAGTCACACCTAGATAAAAAAAGATTGATGGCGACTCCTTCAAGTCAATGTCTAGCGATAGATCCCCGGATCTAGACGTTATGACAATATATAATATAATAAAGTGTAATACCTCTTTATAAAAGTTTGAATATCTGGGTTAGGCATCGCCATTGGATTAACTAAATTGAATAAGTATGGTGTTAAAGATTTGGTGTCAATCACAATAAGCACCCAATGACGACTGCAAAATAATAACAATGGTATACTTAGATTATGCATTAGATTAGATTTTGGTAAGGTTGGAATATGACTTATTGCAAATTATATGAGAGCAAATAATAATCAACCAATCTTTTCATACATTAGATCACATGATTAGTATGATAAACAACTGTGCCACTCTGCTCACTAATGAAGTTGGGGTCAACAAATCTAAATCTATTGGTCAATTGTCTCCTATTGAGCTCTTTATATAAGAAGTTGCACAATAACAATCAACACTGCTAGTTAGTGTTACACCCTAATATAGATTAATACATATTGAATATGCATATTTGTATTTATAAGCTAACCTCATATAAGCAACAATATCAACAGCTGATAATTCTTTCAGTTCACAAAATTCTTTAACATCATCCGGACCAATGAAAGAGAATGATGGTTTATCAAATAACCTTTCATCAAACTCAATGGTTATGAAGTTTCCTATGGATAAATGTTTTAGTGAATATTTGGATAACTCATCCTTGATAGCCTAAGCAAGGGTCATATTGTGAGTTTGAACATCTTGCTACAATATTTAATGAAATATATGTATTAAAATGAAATCAATCAATATAATAAACAAATTAATATTAAAATTATAAACAATATCATACTTCTTGGGTGGTAGTGGAGGATGGGTTCATTTCTTTACTTATAACGAAAGCTTTTCCTACGGGGACGATGCTATCAGACTGACTTACTAGCATGTTATGCTGTATTGTTGCCAACATGAACTCTAAAGCAATGAGTCTTTGTTGTTGGTCATTAACGCATTATTCCTAATCATCTATTCATTGCTATTGTTGCTCAATGATTGCTTCATTTCTCATTCGTGAGATTTTTTTTTATTATCAAAAAACTTTGATAGCAAGACAAATTTACCAACCCCACGAACCTGACTAGGCCTTTCTTTAGCGTTTAATGTTAAAAAAAAAAAGATCTTTGCCATACTAGGTTACTAGTTCATCAGATTTGACTTTGACAGCATAATTATCTTGAAGGATAATAATAAGATTGGTTGTAACAACAAATCTATACAAGCTAGTATACACTAATGCATACAACCACAATGCCAATTATACATTATATTAAAAAAATAGTTATAAATACAATATTTTTTACCATTTTTTTAGTTGTTTCATCTGTAAAGGATTAATCTTTTCGTAGATGTCCTTGTTTTCAAACATCCCATATGGAAACTTCTGTGTCAGAGTTTGCTGATTCCTATTAAATTATCGTAATAAAAAAATCAGAATGTATGAAATAAATGTTCATAAATATTCATTAATAAGTATAAAACAAGTGTACGAATACATACAAGCTCATACTTCACATTGTATATGCCTTTCTTGTTGTCCAATGATGATATTGTTGTTTGGCCCGAATGTTCCGTTGGTGTTCTTTGATTTTTTACAAAAGAAAAAAATTATGTCAATCACATATGAAGATCAAAGGCTATATTACATAAAGATTTATAAATAATTTTTTTGGTAATGGGTTTGTGTATTGAAAAATCTTTTGAAAGCTGATATTAAACAAAATTTATCAAATCTTCAACACTTATGACATTTGTATATGCCGCATGTGGAATAGTAAGATGAAATGGGGCTTAAGTAAGAATGGTGGGTCTACCTTTGTTTGCCAAATTATGAGCTGAATAATTGGAGTGCCATTGAAATGCCTTTGACCTTTGAAACTAATTTAATGTAATTGTATATCCCAATAGTTATTGCCCAAGGCATTGGGATGATTTTTCTTGTTTGGGCCATTTATATTTTATTATTCTAATAAAGATTAGGAAGGATGCATTTTCATTCATTTCTTTTTGTGTCTTCATTATTGCCATTTTTTCTAAATACATCTTGCTAACATATCCCATTTCATTTAATTTCAGGTTCTTAAATGAACATGAAGATAATTATGATAACAATCAAGAGGTTAATTTTGAGAATTCAATTAACACTGATAAACTTGACAATGAAGAAAATTCTGAGAAATATGTTATGCTTCCGGACCTAATGAGATTGATTAAAAAAGAAAATAAGTCAATTGAGCCTCATCAGGAGATAATTGACTTAATGAATCGAGAGATGAAGAGAATAAGAAAGAGGTCAGAATCGACACTTCACTTTTGTTAGAGGATAGGCAACGTTTGAAAGATCTACTTCGAGAATTCATAGATGTGTTTGCTTGGTCATGCCAGGATATGTCAAGGTTAAGTACAAAGATAGTAGAGCATAGACTACCTTTAAAGTCAGAATGTAAGTCAGTCTAGCAGAAATTGAGGCAAATGAAGTCTGAAATGCTACTAAAAATCAAAGAAGAGGTGAAGAAATAGTTTGATGTAGGCTTTTTACAAGTGGTTAAATATCCAGAGTGGGTGGCCAATATAGTACCAGTTCTTAAAAAAGATGGAAAGGTACAAATATATGTATACTATCGTGATTTAAATAGGACTAGCCCAAAAGATAACTTTTTTTTACCTCATATCAACACACTAGTAGATAACATGGCTAAACATTCAATGTTCTCTTTCATGGATGGGTTTTTAAAGTACAATCAGATAAAAATGGCTGTAAATGATATGGAAAAGATCATTTTCGTGACCATGTGAAGAACCTTTTATTACAAAGTCATATCTTTTGGATTAAAAAATGCTAGGGCAACATATCAAAAGGCCATGGTAACACTCTTCCATGATATGATGCATAAAGAGATTGATGTGTATGTAGACGATATGATTATAAAATCTTATGAGAATAAAGATCATGTCACCAGCCTCAAAAAGTTATTTGAGAGATTGAAAAGATTTTAGCTCAAGTTAAACCCAGCCAACTACACCTTTGAGGCAAAGTCAGGGAAGTTACTAGGCTTTGTGGTCAGTGAAAGAGAAATTGAAGTTGATCAAGATAAAATACGGGCCATTCAAAAATTGTCACCTCCGAGTACACCAAAAGAAGTTTGAGATTTTTTGGGAAAGTTAAACTACATTTCACGGTTCATATCTCAGCTTACTTATAAATGTGATCTCATTTTTAAGCTTCTCAGTAAGAATAATCGTGAAGAATGAAATAGGGAATGCCAAGTGACTTTTGATAAAATTAAGCAATACTTATCAAATCCTTTTTTGTTGGTGTCACCTGCTTTAGGAAAACCCTTAATTTTATACTTGACAGTGTGCGAAAATTTAATGGGATATGTACTGGGACAACAAGATGAGTATGGTAGAAAAGAGAGAGCTATTTATTATCTGAGTAAAAAATTCACTAAATACGAGTCCAAGTATTTTTCTTTGAAAAAAATATGTTGTGCATTAGCTTGAACTTCTAAAAGACTCAGACAATACATGTTTTATTATATTACTTGGCTTATAGCCAAGCTGGATCCAATCAAATATATCTTCGAGAAGCCTTCTTTATATGAAAGAATTGCTATACGACAAGTAATGCTTTCAGAATATGATATCATATATGTAAGCCAAAAGGTAATACAAAAAAGTGCGATAGCTGAGTTTCTTACAGATCGTGCTACTGAAGAATATAAACTAATGAGATTAAAGTTTCCCAATAAAGATCTAATGATTGTTTCTCAATTAAAGAAGGGAAAGCATGAAGAAAGATGTTGAAATATGTATTTTGATGGAGCTGTCAATGCTTTGGGACATAAAATTGAGACAATTCTAATCTCTCCATAATAACAATACTATCTTGTAACAGCGAGATTAAATTTTAATTACACAAATAACATCGCTGAATATGAGGTATGTGTCATGGGTTTACAAGCTATTATAGATAGAAGAGTGAAAGCATTAAAAGTGTTTGGGGACTCAGCTCTAGTTATATATAAATTGAAAGGAGCATGAGAGACGAGAGATTTAAAACTTGTTTCATATCATAAGTATATTTTAGAGTTGATAAAATAGTTGAAGATATCCATTTTGACCATTTACCTCGAGAGTAAAATCTGATTATCGATGCCTTAGCTATTCTGGCTGTAATGATTCAAATTAATGACAATACTAACATTTAGCCCATCAGATTAGATGTTAAAGATATGCTAGCTTATTACTCCAATGTAAAAAAAAATAGATGAGAAGCTTTGGTATTATGATATCTTACAGTATATTAAGGATCAACAATACCCAGTTCAAGCAACAAAGAACGATAAAAGGGTTATTTAAAGATTAGCTATAAGCTTTTTCTTGGATAAGGATGTTCTGTATAAAAGAAGCCATGATCAAATATTACTGAAATGCGTAAATAAGGCTGAAGCAAAAAAAATCATTAAAGAGGTGTATGGTAGAATATGTGAGGCACATGCCAGTAGACATATGATGGTGAGACAGATCATGAGAGCAAGATACTACTGGTTGACAATGTAGAGTGATTACATTGATTATGGTCATAAATACCATAAATGTCAGATATATGCTGATAAGATCCGTGCTTCGCTATCTGCTTTACATATTTTGGCACCACCTTGGCCATTCTCAATTTGGGGCGTAGATGTCATTGGTCCTATCACCCTAAAAGCTTCTAATGGGCATAGGTTTATTTTTATGATGATAGACTACTTCACGAAATGGGTGAAAACAACATCATTTGGGAATGTGACACGGTCTGTGGTTTATAAGTTCATAAAAAAAGAAATCATTTACAGATACAAATTTTTAGAGAGAATCATTTCAGATAATGCCAAGAATTTGAATAACAAAATAATGCAGGCAATATGTGTCAAGTATAAGATCAAGCATCACAATTCAACACCATATTGTCCAAAAATGAACGGGCTGTTGAGACGACAAACAAGAATATAAAAAAAATTCTTGAAAAGATGATCGAGACCTATAAAAATTGGTATGAAAAGTTGTCATTTGCACTACATGCATATCGAACATCAGTGCGTACCTTTATTAGGGCAATCCCATTTTTTTTATTTATGGGATGAAAGCTGTACTACCAGTAAAAATGGAAATCCTATCCTTGAGGGCTCTAAAAGAAGTTGAATTGAAAGAAGCTAAATGGATTTGAGAACACTATGAACAGTAAAATTTCATAAAAGAAAAGAAAATGACTGCATTGTGCCATAGTTGCTATATCAAAGAAGAATGATGAGGACTTATGATAAAAAAGTTTGATCCCGTTACTTTCAAGAAGGAGAGTTGATCTTGAAAAGAATCTTTCTAACCTAGCACGATAATAGAAGAAAATGAACTTTGAATTGGGAAGGGTCGTATGTGGTAAAACGAGCTTTCTCGAGTGGAGTACTGATACTGACTGAGATGGATGGAAATAATTTACCTCATCCTATAAATTTTGATACTGTGAAGAAATACTATGCTTAAAAGAAAAAAAGATAAAAAAAAAGAATGAAAAAGGAGGACTCAAGGCAAAAACTTTAAAAAGGCGGTTTGAGTCATAAAGAGTTTATCTAAGTTGAAAACCTGAAAAGATAGCTTAGATAAGGAGAATACAGCATCAAATCTGAAAATTCATTGGCAGAAAGGCTAACAAATTCAGAGGAGCTCTAAGTTATTAAGTGTATCAGATGATTGGGTTTTCAGAAGAACTTTGAGATGCGTTATCATGATTGTCCGATTGTTCATTTTTGGGTATTGTCTCCCTATGCCTATTTTTGTAATTCTTTCTTAGCCAAAGTTTACCAACATTTTTGCTAACAAAAGACATTCTATTTCACTTTTTGTGTGCCTCTTTTGTTGACTGTTTCCTAACTATTCTTATTCTTTTCTTCTTAATACCTACAATGGAATAAATGTGCAAATGCATTCTTACTTTTTGAGTTTGAAATAATGATTGATAAATGAATAATGGCATGAAAGATTTTACATTACATTAAAGAAGTCAAGAGTGATAAGGCAGAATCGAGATGTTCAATTCCTAATAAAGACATTGAATTTGAAAACAGATTTTTTACAAAAAAAATATGAGAATTAAGTGGAAGAGATTATTAAGAGTTACACTGGTTCGATCTTAGAAGAATAGCGTAACTTAGTCTTTGAAGAATCAAGGGTTTGAAGCCCAAGAAAAGAGCTTGAGAAACTTGAGTACCACAATTGAATATGAATTAATTAGCTAACATTTGCATAGCATGCATTGAATTTCACACGCATTGCATAGCATAAACTACATTCAAGAAAATATATTGCATAAATTCAAAAAGCAAGGCTATTCCAAAATCCCATATAGAAAAGACGATGTGAAGACATTTTTAAATTTGAAAAAAAGCTTGTCAGGTAAGTTTTTAGTCTTTAAAATAAGATATCTCTCGGTATCATGATTGATTTGTAAGACCTTTGGGCATAATCTCCTGAAATTCCTTCAAACACGATTTTAAACTTTTTTTGACATGATTGTCAAGGAGCAATTTATCTTTCAAAGTTGTGATGCCTCTGTTTAGAGAAACAATTTACTTTTTCAAAGTTGTGGTGCTTCTGTTTAGAGAAGCAATTTATCTTTCAAAAGTCATGGTTGCCTCTATTTAAAGGAGCAATTTATTGTTCCCAAAGTCGTTGAGCCTTTGATTAGAGAAGCTTTGTTTATTTTCTTTCAAGTCATTGAGCCTCTCATTAGAGGAGTTTTGTTTATTTTCAAAAGTCGTTGAGCCTCTGACTAGGAGAGCATTCTATTTTTTAAAGTCGTTGAGCCTCTGTTTAGAGGAGCTTTATTTATTTTTCAAAGTCGTTAAGCCTCTGATTAGATGAGCCATTTATTTTTCAAAGTCGTTAAGTTTCTGATTAGATGAGCCATTTACTTTCAAAGTCATGGAGCCTCTGTTTAGAAGACCTTTGTTTATTTTATTCAAAGTCGTTAAGCTTCTACTTAGAGGAGCTTTGACTAAAATTTTAACAAAAAAAAATAAAAGTATCGAGTTGAGTCTTAAATGGGTGTCTACGTCTTTGTACAATTCTTGTTTCATAAAAAATGTGTAAAGATGGGCAGCTGTAGACACCCAATTTGTCTAGGCCTGGATCGATGGGGCCTAGTCCAAATGGGTACTATAGGTTCATTTTTTTAAATTTAATTTAATTTAATTTAATTATTTTTTTATTATTATGATTATTATTATTATTATATTTATCTATTAATATTTTTTATTTATCTAATTATTTTCTTTTAGTTATCTATTAATATATTTATCTATTATTTTTATTTTTTTGGCTGAGATTAGGATTAGGATCAAAAGTTGAAATGAATTTGGTCGTGATTTGAGAGTTGTCAAAGTGAGGATTGGATTTAAAGATTGAATCTAAATCTCAAAGGGAGTTGGGATTGATTAGAAATTTTTCTGATTAATTCATATAAATAGGTCCACAGAAAACAAACAAGGAACACATACAGAGAGGAAACAGAAGCTAAAAAAGGGTTTTGGTGCATTAGAAATAACTTTAGGAATTTGTGGGAAATTTTTTAGAATTTTTGAAGTTTTTTTTTTGGAAAATTTCTAAAAATTTTTCAAAATTCGGTGAAATTTTTAGACAAGATTCAAGTTTTTCAATGAGTTTTTCGACCAACTTTAAAGTTTTCAACATCTTTTTCTAGATTTTAGTAGAACATTCAACCGAAATTTGCGATTGTTTAGAGAGAATGAAGAGAAAAGAAGGGAAGAGAGAGGAAAAGAGAAGAAAAATCTAAAGAAAAATCGAGTTTCACCCTTATATACCCTCCAAAAAATGACGTCGTTTTTGCATTAGTAAACCCACAAGATCCATGCGTTTTGTCAAGATCTGACCCGACCTGTAGCGCACCCGATCCAGCGACCCGCTTCTTCACCTGGGTTCGAACCGAGTCGTTTTTCTGTCGAGCTGCACATCCGAACTGTCGTTTTTCCTGGAGTCGAGCCGTTCCAAAAGTTTTTTTTCTTTTTTTTTATTATTATTACTTATTGATTAGATTAGAATAATTTTGTATTCCTTATTTTATTTTTATTTTATTTTATTTTTTTAAATGATTTTCTTAAAATAAAATTCTAAAAAAATATTTTTAAGGAAAAGTTAAAAGTATTAATTTTCCTTGAAAATAATTTTCTAAAAAATATTTTTAAGGAAAAGTTGAAAGTATCAATTTTTCTCGAAATTAAAGTTTTAAAAAAATATTTTAGGGAAAAGTTGGAAGTACCAATTTTCCTTAAAAAAATATTTTAAGGAAAAATTGAAAGTATCAATTTTCTTTGTACAAAAGCAATGAGTTTTTGAAGAGAAAATGATTTATATCTAAAGTTGAATCATTATTCTTTTTTTTTCATTTTATTTCTTTTTCTTTTTGAATTTCTTTAATGTTAAATAATCCGACGATAGAGCTTTTGTAAGTGAAATAGTAATTTCCTTGCATACTCTTGAGATGAGAGAAATTTTTTAATTTTCTGCTAAAAGTATTAGAGTCAATTGAGAATAATTTTTAATAATGAATTACTTGGTAAATTTTTAAGGCTTTTAGATAATACAAAATTAAATCGGTACCATCTTTCGATGGACGTTATGAGGGTGCTACAACTTTACTCACATGTAATTGTACTCTCGAACCCTATTTTGGTTAATAGACCTGGACCTATTTTTTTAGAGATCCTTAGACTTAGATGTTTCTTAAAAAGATAAATTACTTAGGTGATCAATCGCACTTAAATAAAAAAGATTGGTGACGACTTCTCAAATCAATATCTAGCAATAAATCATCAGATCTAATCGTTATGACAGCAGCCAGTACCTTTCTTGCGTCTTGGTATTGATAAGTAGATATGCGTATTCCTCGTGACATTTCTATTCATTGACAAGTTTTGCCTTTATATAATGGTTTCTTTTTAACTGGAAATAGAAGTGTCATTAGTTTAGTGTGAATGATTGGGCAAAGTGAAAGGCCTTAAGATAACGTTGACATCGAGAGAATTGTCCATCTCCTCATGGAGACTTTATAAGATGATTTTGTAATTGAATAACAAGAGCTACGATCTTTGTGTAAATGCTTGGATTCTCTAATGTTCAGTGCTTTGTTCCGATAAACATAAATAAATTAAATGATTTTTGCAAATCTTAAGCTCAAACTCTCTATTTCAGTAACTTGCCAAGTCAAACTACTTTTACAATTTTTTATTAGAAAGTCAATTTTGAATTAGCAATTCCTTTGTTTTCATAGTCGATGTATTCTATGGTTATTACTTGCATTATATATTAATTTCAAAAAAAAGTTACTGTTGCATTATATATTAACTTTTACTGATCTCGTTAATATTTGATAATTATTTATGAAACATCAAATTTTATAGATCCCCAAACGAAGTGCATGACTCTATCGAAACTAACAGAAAAGAAGAAATAATTTGCTAACCAGAATTCTATTTGTTTGATCGGTAATTAGGAGTCAATTATGTGATAATATATATATATATATATAAATTGAGTGACATCATGATTTTCAATGAAATCTAACGAAAAAATAACAATAATGATGATAATTGATAATAATAAAAAATAAGTGATAAATTGATAATCTAATGAATTATTATGATCAAGAGTACTTGTCTTAGACCAATTTTGTTTAGTATTTATACATTTTTTAAAATTTGATAATTAATAGTAAATAGGAATAATAAATTATTATCATGAATATTTAAATCAATCATTTTTGAGACTTGTGGAAGTTTGACACTTTAATATATATAAAGAAGAAGCGGAGAAAACTTATATGAAATTCTTTAAGTGAAATTTGTAAATTTTTTAAAAATGATTTAATAAAAATTTTAATAAAAATCCAAATTGATATATTAATATAATTTAATATGAAAATCAGTAATATATGAAAAAATTACTAAAAAAATTATTTATAATTTAAATTCGATCGATACTTATTTAACGGTTAAAATTTTGTCATTATTTTTACTAAAAATATCTATATAAAAAATATATAAAAATTTTTTCAAATTTTTTTAAATTTTACACACTTAATCTATGTAATATGACCTTTCAATTTATTGATTTTGATTTTTCATTTTAATTTTTATTTAATCTTTTTAAGATAAAAATTTCACAAATTGCACCTAAATAACTTCATTTTCAGAAGAAGTTACGTCATATTATATATGTGTTCTTTGTCTTCTTCCTAGCATGTAGATTCTGCATCATATATATTTAATAATTTATGTGATTGATTGCCCTTTAGTTAAAAAAACAAAATAAAACTTTTGAATTATTATCACATATTCAGTGAATTATCTGAAATATTCATAAAACAAACATGCAGAGAGACTTTCATACTTTATCTGAATTATTTCAATATGTTGTCACATTTGTCTCACTAATTTTTTTTATGAGAAATCTCATAATTTATATTTAATAATATATCAATCCCATTTTCTCAGAACCTGGATGCACTTCCAACGGGATTCCATATAGTAAGATGAATCATTTTGTGAATAAACCCCAAATTTAAAGTAATGGTTTTTGCCTCCGTGGCCAGTAGGCTCCAGCTTTAGGACACCATTGATATAAACCTGTAATTTCGAAGCATTCACATCATGAATTACATTAAGCCGGAACCATTTTTCGTAGATGTTCTCTAACACAACTGGACCTGCCCTGTAGTAATAGAGTGAGCCATTGTAGACTCTCAGCATTAGGGTTGTGGCTCGAGGCGGAGTTGCCCCAAACACTTGCATGATGCAAACACCAGTGGTTCCCGTTGGCACGTAGCCATAGCCTTCGAATTGCCATACACCAGAAGAATAATCATATCCCTGAGAGATTAAAGAAAATTTTCATGAAACATGGGTTCCATATATATTATTCCAATAAATGGTTGATTTAATCGGCTTTAATTCATTTTCTCGAAAAAAAATTTAATTTAATCATGCCGATGGTTCTTTGTTGAGGTCATTTTCGAATGGCACGTCTGTACCACTGTAGTTACGACTAGTCTATCTTCCCGGCTTTTTTCTTACCAAAAAGAATATATATATATATTTAATAAATATGTCTTACGTGGAAAAAGAGGCCCGGCCGTTTGTATAAAGATTAATAAATCAGAAGCAACGTAAATGGAGCCTTACTTTTATGCGGATCTCAGATCGGGGCTTGGTGGTGCTATTTTTGAACAAAGGTTCGTCCGTGGAGTAAACCCAGAGCTTGTGGACTCCATCCACAAAGCTGTAGCGGTCGCTTACAGGTAAGTCGTAGGGCTTGTCATTATGAAAGTTAGATGCGTTCAATGGGAGTTCAACAAAGCCTATGGTTGGATCCACAGCCGAACTGCTTGCCAAATGCACGAGTACTAAAACCGAAGCAAAGCTTAGTAAAGCAGTACTCATATTCTAACTTCTTCAAAAAAAAAAACTTTTCTCCTCTTTGTGTCATGTATTACGCATGGTGTGCTATCGATTCTTATATAGTCGGTTTGTGGGTATTATCAAATGCATATACTTTGTCCAAAATCGATCGAATGGCTATATTTGTTTTAACCTATAAAAAATTGTCACCCTTCGAATTAATTTAATGGCTGATAGCTTCCCTTTTTCTCCAGTTTGAACATTTCTTAACTACCCAGGCCGCTCAAAGTCGTCATCAATTAATCTCCAGAACTTCAAGACCGACAGGGTTTCAATCAAGGAGGGATTACTGGTCGGACCTTGCTATTTGTTTTAAGGGATTTTGTCATCATGTTCTGCTTTTTTTTAATCATGTTTTGCTGTTTTCATGACCAGTAATTAACTTAGCAAGCCGATGCCATATTGTTTTATCTTACTATATTTTATGATCTAATATTATTTGGTAACAAATATTAGGGTTTTCTATTCAACATCATGGTCATGGTCATGGTCAAGGTCATGGTTGTGCAACCTGGTGCGCTATAAACTATAAAGTAATACCATTTATCATTAATTATTTATAAATTAGTAAATATTAGTTGATAATTTTATTAGTTAGAAGATCAGTCGATGCCTAAGGAAGCAAGGAACTGGGGAAGAAAGGCCTGTGATTGATTATTCAAGTGTAAGAGTAAGTGAGGTAGATGTCATTATAATGCGAACAAGACAAGAACTGAAGCCTTGTTAAATAATGATAAATTCCCGTTAGCATGATATTTGAATTCCATTTTTTTAATTTTTCAAAAGCTTTCATTATAGTATACATCCAATAATGCACAAATTTCTTCAAATTTTAATGATCGTGCACAAAAATTAATGAATTTAGAACAATTTTAAAATATCATTGATATTAAAATTGAATTCTTAAATTTGTGAATGAAAATAAATATTGTGCACATGTCGTGAATGTGTTGTTATTTACTGTAAATATTGATTTTTAACTCATTTTTTATTAGTTTTAAAAATTGTTATAATCCTTTCAACGCTATCTCCTTATATTACTAATGTATATGTGTATCAATAAATACTCAAAGATATGTAAATTTATGTGCATGTATAAAATTAAGGAACGATGAAGTCAATTATCATTATATAGGTTGATGATGCACCTTCTATATAATGATCTTTATATAATATTTTTATAATTTCATGTACAATCTTTAAAATTCAAGTTTTAAATCACAAATTTTAAAATATTTTAAATTCATTCATTTCATCAATTAACATTAAAAATTCAATGAAATATGTTGCATGAATGTCCACAAAACATAAATTTCAACGCAAAATTAGACTCTTATCTTTTTGTCGTATGAACATTCACATAGTGCTAAGATGGTAAATTTCATTACATTTTAATGACATCAAAAAATTGTTTTATAAAATCACGGATAAAAATAAAATATTTTACAAAAATCATGAATGTATGATGTAATTCACTCTCTAATTTTTATAACAGTTACTACAATTTCATCATAAATAAACAATATATTCATACACATAAAAAGTTAATCTAAATTTTTGTCGTATCAATTGAGAAAATTATGAACTATGACATATTTTACGGACGAAATTTTATCATACGTAGTGTAACAGTTACTCGATAAACTCTTAAATAGGACATGTTTTATTAACCTAATAGGTAGTGCTCTTTCTTACTCTTTGGCATAAAAGGTCTATTGGTTTCTGGGGCTAAGTAAGCCTTCGTGTTGGGTTTTAATTTTGGTATTTGTATTTTTTTTTCTACTTATTATAATGATTTTTTTTTCATAAGTGAATTTAAAAAAAGAAATTCAAATCATGTTAAATATCTATTTTATGTGTGATTTATCTTATTTTATACCAAAAGCGGATCACATGTACCACTCAATAAGCCACAATTTGGAGAGCTTTTCGCAAAAAGAAAAAAAAAAATCAGTTACATTTCTTTAGAACTTTAATACTTTTCCAACGGGATTCCATGTAATAGGAATCATCATTTTGGGCATATACCCCACATTTGAAGGTATGGGATGTCCCTCCACGACCATCAGCCTCTAATTTTAGATACCCATCAATGTAAACCTTCACTTTGGCAGCATCAACATCATGGATAACATTCAACTTGAACCACTTGTCATAGATGTCCTGGACGAGGACCGGACCCCTGTAGTACGAGAGGGAACCGTTGTAAACCCTGAGCATTAGGGTGGTGGCTCGAGGAGCGGTTGCACCAAAAACTTGCATGATGCAAACGCCTGATGTCCCTTGGGGCACGTACCAGTGTCCTTCAAATTGCCACACGCTAGAGGAATAATTGTAACCCTAGCAAAATTTGGGTCTTTTGGTTACTATAAATGATGTTAAATAGCTATAACATAGCGAAAAAGGAATAAAAATTTTAAGGAACGTTTTAATTTCCATTTTATTTCCTCTCATACAGTGACTGTCGACAATTTCCGATACTCAGTGATGTTGGAACAAATAAGATATTGTTTTTACCTGAATAGCAATCTCAGTTCGGGGCTTCGTTTGGCTCGTAGGAGTATGCGGTTTGTCTGTGGAGTAAACCCAACATCTGTGAAGTCCATTGATGAAGCTATAACGCTGATCTTCAAGCAAATCATAGGGCCTTTGGATGTGGTAGTATGTCCGGTTTAAAGGAAGAGGAATGAACCCTTTAGTAGGATCAACAGGTCCCAAAGCAAAAGTTTGACATACAGTGACTTGAAGAAATGTCAGGCAAAAGCAAGTCAATTTGGTTAGAGAAGGTGCCATCTTCTTGTATGAAAGACGAACGTTGATGATGGTTTTCATTATGGAAGATCTAGGCATGGATGGAATTAATATATAGGATGGATAGGAAATTTTGTTTGATTGAAATGTTAGGTGAAAGAAGATTTTTTTTTTTTTTTAATTAAAGATTTGAATGCTATTCTCGGTGGCAGGTGAGGTGAGTCTTTGCTGTCCTATTTGTTTTTTAATTAAGTCCCTTAGCGAATTTTCATCTTTTAATTCCAAGTCAAAACCAGATAGCCAGATTCAAAAAGCAAGCCAAGGCAACAGAGGAAGGTAACAACTCAATTGTAGTTATTCAGAAAAACTTTTTATTCTTCAATGCGAATCAAGGGAATCATAAAAAAAAATTCCTGTTATAGCCAGATTCAATTCAATAATAGCCACAATAATATAAAGGTTCCATGATTTCATCGACCAACAGACCAAGAATAGACAGCAACAAGCAAAACACCAGGAAAACATTTCATGCATACTTTTACTATAGCTTTGGTCACGTGGTCATGACTCATGAGTCGGGGGTTTAAACCTAGCAGGGGTGTTATGATATTGAGAAAGAAAAATGAAATGAAAACCGTAGAGAGCAAAACAAGGGATATGAGCTAGGAACACACTCTAGTACTTCATTTCATTATCATATAATTTATACAAAAACATTAGATGTAGTAGTTAAGATATGTCTCATTGTTTCAAAGGAGTTTCACATGTTTTTTTGACTAAATTCAACTAATACCATTACAAAATTTCAGAATATTAACATCAAAATAAATTTCAAAAGCTATTATCCTACTATAGAAAAATCTCAAAGTCTAACGCTCCTCCTTAAGATTTTTCTTTGAGACTACAAGCTTAGCCCTAAGAAATTCAAACCTTGCTTTTAGAAAGACTTTGGTCATTATGTCAGCAATCTAATATTCAGAGTTGCAATGCGCTAAATTTACTTCACCAAGTTTTTTAGCTTTTCTAATTTCATGAAACTTCACATTGATGTGCTTGGTTTTGTAATGTTGCACTGGATTCTTTGTGATTGCTATAGCAAATTTGTTGTCAACCCATATTACAGTAGCTTCGTTTTGGTGTTACTCCAAATTTGTCAAAATTTTTCTAAGCCAAATGGCTTGGTTTGTTGTTGTTGCTGCTGTAGCTTGCAGCAGAAACATACTTAACTTCAGTTGAAGATTAAGCCACCACATCTTTTTTTTTTTTAATTCCAGGAGAAAACCACTGCCAAAAGAAAAAATATAACCTAAAGTGCTTTGGAATCATCCACACTTCCTGTATAATCACTATTTATATATCCTTCAAGCTTGTTACTTTTATTCTTCAAATACCATATGCCATAATCAATTATACCTCTAATATATCTCAAAACTCTTTTAGCCGCACGATAGTGAACTTAACTAGAAGATTGCATGAATCTTGAAAGCAAACTTGCTAAGTACATTATATTGGGTCTAATGGTTGAAAGATACAACAAACTCCTAATTAAGCTTCTGTATAACGAAGCATCAACCTTGCTTGTCATTTCATTCTTTGATAATATTTCATTAGCCACCAATGGTGTAGCCACTGATTTGCATTTTTCATATTGAATTTCTTCAAGTTCTCCAAAGCATATTTCTTGTATGAAATGAAAGTCTTAATATAATCTTGATGGATTTCCATTCCAAGAAAATATCTTATTTTTGCCTAAGTCAAACATCTCAAACTCTTTTTCCATATTCAACTTGAATTGCTTCAGAGAACCTTTATCACCACCTACGACTAACAAGTCATCCACATATAATGACACAATAAGCTGCACTTTAGTTTCAGAGTTCTTTACATACAATATAGCTTTACTTTCACTTCTTTTAAAGCCTTCTTGTAGGAGATAGGCATCAATTCTGCTGTATAAGCCATTAGTGCTTGTTTTAAGCCATAAAGAGCCTTGTAAGGCTTGTAGACTTTATCTTCATTACTTACAACTTGAAAACCTTTTGGTTGCTCAACATAAATATTCTCTTCAAGCAATCTATTCAAGAATGCTCATTTCACATCTAAATAATAAATTTTCCATCCCATTTTGGCTACCAAGGCTACTAAAAGTCTAATTGTGTCATGTTTTGCCACGGGATCAAAGGTGTTTGAAAAATCAACACCTTGTTGTTGTGAATAGCCTTTAACAACTAATGTGACTATGAGTTTGTTTACTGAACCATCTAGATTTAGCTTGATGTTGTGAACCCATTTTACTCCAATCACCTTTTGATTGCATGGTTTAGCAACAAGTTGCCAAGTTTTATTTTTTTGTATCATATTGATCTCTTTCTTCAAAACAACCCTCCACTCATCTGTTTTTGCAACTTCATTATAGCTTGAAGGTTCCACAGCAGCTAAATTATATATGGCATAGATCTTTTCTATAATTTTGGTGCCTCTAACTGGAACTTCAGTATCATTATCAGGCTTTTCATGTTGTTCTTGAGAAACTCTAGATTGACTAGAAGCTATGGCTTTTTCTTTCTCACAATTCCAACTTGCTAATTCCTCAAACTTTATATTCTAGCTTCTACATTTTGATCTATTTTGTCCCTTTTGACATCTGGTATATGAACATAGCAAACATAACCAAATATTCTAAGATGTTTAACTGAAAGCTTTACTTCATGCCATACTTCATAAGGAGTTTTGCCTTGCAATACTCTTGTAGGTAATATATTCAACAAATAAATTGAGGTATTGACTGCCTCAGCCTAAAATTTTTTAGGTATGTTCTTTTCAAATAGTAGACACCTTGTCATTTTCATGATTGTTCTATTTTTTCTTTCACTCACACTATTTTGTTAAAGAGTGTAAGGAATAGTCCATTAATATTCAATTCCAACTTGCTCACAGAACTTGTTAAACTCTCCTAAAATGTACTTAGCTCTATTATCAGACCTGATTTCAAATTTTGACAGCTAGCTTGCTTTTAACGAAGACTTAAAATTTTGAAATATAATAAACATCTCTAATTTTTGCTTCAAGAAAAACACCCAACACATCTGTCATAACATCTAGATCCGGATATCCATTGCTAGACATTGACTTGAAGGAGTCGACACCAATCTTTTTTATCTAGGTGCGATTGGCCACCTAAGGAATCTATCCTTTTAAGGAACACCTAAGCCTAAGGGTCCCTAAAAGAATAAGTTCAAGTCTACTAATCAGAACAGGGTTCGAAAGTACGGTTACGTGTGAGAAAGTATAGCACCATCACAACATTCATCAAAAGATGGTGCCAGCTTAATTTTGTGTTATCCAATAAGCTTTAAAAATTTATCAAGTAATTAATTATTGAAAATTATTCTCAATTGATTCTAATACTTTTAGCAAAAGATTGAGAAAATTTTATCACCTCAAGAGTATGCAAAGAGACTACTGTTTCACTTGCAGAGGCTCTATCATCGAATTATTTAACATTAAAAAAAATTCAAGACATAAAAAAGAAAAGAAATAAAAAAAATGTTCAGCTTTAGATATAAATCCTTTTCTCTTCAAAAACTCATTGCTTTTGTACAAAAAAAATTGATACTTTCAACTTTTCCCCAAGATGTTTTTCTGAAACTTTAATTTCGAGAAAAATTGATACTTTTAACTTTTCCTAAAAAAAAATCCTTTTTTAGAAAATTATTTTCAAAGAAAATTGATACTTTTAACTTTTCCTCGAAAATATTTTTTAGAAAACTTATTTTCAAGGAAAATTGATACTTTTAACTTTTCCTCAAAAATATATTTTTTGGAATTTTATTTAAAGAAAATCATTTAAAAAATAAAATAAAATAAAATAAAATAAAGAGTACTAAATAATTCTAATCTAATCAATAAATAATAATAATTATAATAAAAAACCTTTGGAACGGCTCGATTCGGTTGGAAAATGGCTCGTCTCAAGATAGAAAAGGTGGTTAGAAGATGCTGCTTAGGGACGTCAGCTCGGCTCGATTTCAAGGATCGACTAGCACGTGGGTTAATGAATCAATTCGCGATCGAGTCGGGTCAGCCTAAACAAAAACACTCAGATCCTGGTAACATACTAAAACTAAAATGATGTTATTTTACACATGTATAAAAGGTAAAGAACAGGTTTTTTTCCTTCAGATACGCCTTCCCCTTCTCTCTTTTCCCCTCAGCTTTTTCCTCCTTCTCTTTGCCCGAAGAACCAACCCAGAATCCGATTAAATTTTCACCGAATTTTGGAAAATAACGTCGAAAACTTCAAAATTGACCAAAAAACTCGTCGAAAAATTCAAAGTTCACCGAAAAATTTTGTCGGATTTTGGAAAATTTCTAAATTTCTAGAAATTTTCCAGAAAAAACTTCAAAAAAATTCAAAAAAAATCTTCTAAAAATCCTAAATTGCCTCTAAACACCTTTTGTTTCTATTTCCTCTCTGTTGTGTTTTTTTCCCTATCTATGTGTATTTTTTCGTGTATGTTCCTGCACCCATTTATAGGGATTAATCAGAAGAGTTACTGATCAATCTCAATTCCTTCTGAGATTAGGATTCATTCTTTGAATTCAATTCAAACTCTTTCAATCCCCTGATTTACGACAGAACCTCTTTCTAGAACCAAAAATTATATCTATCAAATAATAATTTAAACAAAATTCAGAACAGATAAACCTAAAAAAAAAAATAGATAAATATACATTGATAGATAAATAACAAAAAATATATTAATAAATAATAAAAACGTATATATATTAATAGATAAATAAAAAAATTAAAAGATAAATAATAATAATAATAAATATATTTATAAATAAATAAAAATAAAAAATAAAAATGCAAATAGGCTTACCCATTTAGTCCAGGCCTGAATGATCCGGGCCTGGACGAAATTAGGTGTCTACAATTGTCCCTCTTTGCGCATTTTCTATGAAATAGAAATTGTGCAAAGATGTAGACACCCTTTCAAGACTCAACTCGACACTTTCTTTTTTTCTGTTAAAATTTTGATCAAAGCTCTTCTAAGTAAAGGCTCAACGACTTTAAAAAAAATAAACAAAGTTTCTCTAAATAGAAGCTCCACGACCTAAAAAATAAATGGCTCCTCTAATCAGAGGCTCGATGACTTTGAAAAAATAAATCAAACTCCTCTAAACAGAAGTTCAACGACTTAAAAAATAAATGGCTCCTCTAATCAGAGGCTCAATGACTTTGAAAAAATAAATCAAGCTCCTCTAAATAGAGGCTCAACGACTTAAAAAAATAAATGGCTCTTCTAATCAGAGGTTCAATGACTTAAACAACAAATAAAGCTCCTCTAAACAGAGGCTTAATGACTTTAAAAAAATAAACAAAGCTCCTCTAATTAGAGGTATCACAACTTTGGGAACAATAAATTGCTCCTCTAAACAGAGGCAACCATGACTTTTGAAAAATAAATTGCTTTTCTAAACAGAGGCACCACAACTTTGGATGTAAATGCTCATTGACAATCATGTCCAAAGGAATTAAAAATTGTGTTTGAAAGAATTTTAAAATATTATGCCCAAAGGTCTTATGAATCAATCCTGATACCGAGAGATATCCTATTTCAAGGATTAAAAACTTACTTGACAAGTTTTTTCTCAAATTTAAAAATGTCTTCACATCTGTCTTCTCCATGTGAGATTTAAGAATATCTCTACTTCTTGAATTTATGCACTATATTTTCTTGAATGCAGTATATGTTATGCAATGCATGTGAAATTCAATGCATGATATGCAAACGTTGGCTAATTAATTTCTATTCAATTGTAGTACTCAAGTTTCTCAAGCTCTTTTCTTGGGTCTCAAACCTTTGATTCTTCAAAGCCCAAGTTACACTATTCTTCTAAGATCGAGCCGGTGTAACTCTCAATCATCTCTTCCATTTAATTCTCACATTCTTTCTGTAAAAAATCTCTTTCCAAATTTAATGTCCTTATAAAAAACTGAACATCTCGATTATGCCTTTATCACTCTTGACTTCTTCAATATAATGTAAAAATTTTTCATGCCATTATTCATTTATCAATCATTATTTCAAACTCAAAAAGTAAGAATGCATTTACATATTTCTTCTATTGTAGGGTATTAAGAAGAAGAAAAATAAGAATGGTTGGGAAACAGTCAACAGAAGAGGCACACAAAGAGTCAAATAGAATATCTTTTATTAGTAAAAATGTTGGCAAACTTTGGCCAAGAAAGAATTACATGGACAAGTATAGGGAGACAATGCCCAAAAATGAACAATCAGACAATCATGATAACACCTGTCAAGGTTCTTCTAAAACCTTAACCATTTGATGCATTTAACAACTTAGAGCTCCTCCGAATTTGCTAGCCTCCATTCCAATGAATTTTTAAATTTGATGTTGTATTCTCCTTATCTAAGCTATCTTTTCAGATTTTCAACTTAGATAAACTCCCTATGACTCAAACCGCCTTTTTAAGGGTTTCACCTTAAGTCATCCTTTTTCATTCACTTTTTTTTTCTTTTCATTTTTTTCATTTTTTTCATTTTTTTCATTTCATTTTTTTCTTTTTTTTCAAGCATAGTACTTTTTCATAGCATCAGAATTTATAGGATAGGGTAAATCATTTTCATCTATCTTAGTCAGTATCAGTGCTCCACCCGAGAAAGCTCGTTTCATCACATATGGCCCTTCCCAATTCAAAGTCTATTTTTCTCTATTATTGTGCTGGGTTGAGAGGATTCTCTTTAAGATCAACTCTCTTTTTTGAAAGCAACGGGGTCAAACTTTTTTGTCATGAGCCCTCATCATTCTTCTTTGATATAGTTGACCATGGCACAATGCAGTCAATTTCTTTTCTTCTATAAAATTTAACTGTTCATAATGTTCTCGAATCCATTCAACTTCTTCCAATTCAACTTCTTTTAGAACCCTCAAAGATAGGATCTTTACTTTTACTGGTAGTACAGCTTCTATCTCATAAACTAAAAAAGATGAGGTTACTTCAGTAAATGTGCGCACTGACATTCGATATGCATACAGTGCAAACGGTAACTTTTCATGTCAATCTTTATAAGTCTCAGTCATCTTCTCAAAAATTCTTTTAATATTCTTGTTAGCTGCCTCAACTGTCCTATTCATTTTCGGATGGTAGGGTACCGAGTTATGATACTTGATCTTGTATTAAGTACATATTTCTTACATCATCTTATTATTTAGATTCTTAGCATTGTTTGAAATAATTCTCTCAAGAAGTTCATATCTATAGATGTTCTCTCTTTTTATGAACTTGTAAACCATAGATCGTGTTACATTTACATATGATGCTGCTTTCACCTATTTTGTGAAGTAATCTATCATCACAAAAATAAACTTATGCCCATTAAAAGTTTTTGGGGTGATAAGACTAAAGACATCCATGCCTCATATTGAGAATGGCCAACGTGGTGCCAAAACATGTAAAATAGATGACGGAGCATAGATCTTATTAGCATATATCTGGCATTTATGGCATTTATGGTATTTATGAGCATAGTCAATACAATCACTCTCCATTATCAACCAGTAGTATCATACTCTCATGATCTGTCTCACCATTATATGTCCACTAACATGTGCCTTACATATTCTATCATGCACTTCTTCAATGATTTTTTTTGCTTCAGTCTTACTTACACATCTTAGTAATACTTGATCATGGGTTCTTTTGTATAGAATATTCTCATCCATAAAAAAGCTCATAGCTAATCTTCGGATGACCTTTTTATCATTCTCTATTACTTGAACTGGGTATTACTGATCCTTAATATATTATAAGATATCATAATATCAGGATTTCCCATCCTTCTCTTTTTTTATATTGGAGCAATGAGCTGGCATATCCTTAACATCTAGCCTGATAGACTGAATGTCAGTATTGTCATTAATTCGAATCATTATAGTCAGAGTAACCAAGGCATCGATAATCAAATTTTTTTTTCGAGGTAAATGGTTAAACTGAATATCTTCAAATTATTTTATCAACTCTAAAATATACTTATGATATGAAACGAGTTTTGAATCTCTCATCTCCCATTCTCCTTTTAATTGATATATAACTAGAGCTAAATCTCCAAACATTTTTAATACTTTAACTCTTTTATCTATAGTAGCTTGTAAACCCATGACACATGTCTCATATTCAGTGATATTATTTATGCAATTAAAATTTAACCTCGTTGTTACAAGACAGTATTGTTCTTCTTGAGAGATCAGAATCGCCCCAATTCTATGTCTCAAGGCATTGGCAGCTTCATCAAAATACATTCTCCAACGTTTTTCTTCATGCTTCCCCTTCTCCAGTTAAGAAATAGTCATTAGATCTTCATAAAAAAATTTCAATCTCATTGGTTCATATTCTTTAGCAGCATGATCTGCAAGGAACTCTGCTATAGCACTCATTTTTATTGCCTTTTGGCTTACATATATAATATTATATTTAGAGAGCATTACTTGCCATGTAGTAATTCTTTCAGACAAAAAAAACTTTTCAAAGATGTATTTAATTGGATCTAGTTTTGCTATGAGCCATATGGTATGATAGAGCATATACTGTCTGAGTCTTTTGGCAATCCACGCTAATGTAAAACACATTTTCTCTAATAAATAATACTTTGATTCATATTCTGTGAACTTTTTACTTAGATAGTAAATAACTCTCTCTTTTAGGCTAGACTCATCTTGCTGCCCTAGGATACATCCCATTGAATTTTCACACACTATCAAGTGTAGAATTAAGGGCTTCCCTAGAACATGTGGCACCAACACTAGAGGATTTGATAAGTATTGCTTAATTTTATTAAAAGCCACTTGACATTCCTCATTCCATTCTCTAGGATTATTCTTGCGAAGAAGCTTAAATATGGGATCACAGTTGTAAGTAAGTTGAGAGATGAACTGAGAAATATAATTCAATCTTTTCAGAAAACCTCAAACTTTCTTTGGTGTATTCGAAGGTGACAAATTTTAAATAACCCGTATCTTGTATGGATCGACTTCAATCCCTCTTTCACTGACCACAAAGCCTAGTAACTTCTCTGACTTTACCCCAAAAGTGCACTTGGTTGGGTTTAACTTGAGCTGAAATATCTTCAACCTTTCAAATAGCTTTTTGATATTAGTGACATGATCTTCACTTTCTCGAGATTTTGCAATCATATTGTCTACATACACCTCAATCTCTTTGTGTATCATGTCATGAAAGAGTGTCATAATGGCCTTTTGGTATATTGCCCTAGCATTCTTTAACCCAAAAGGCATGACTTTGTAACAAAAAGTTTTTCACATAGTCATGAAAGTAGTCTTTTTCATATCATTTGCAGCCATTTTTATTTGATTATACCCTGAAAACCCATCCATAAAGGAAAAAATTAAATGTCTAGTCGTGTTATCTACCAGTGTGTCAATGTGAGGTAAAAAAAAGTTATCTTTTAGGTTAGCCCTATTCAAATCATGATAGTTTATACATATTCGTACCTTTTCATTTTTCTTAAGAACTGGTACTATATTAGCTACCCACTCTGGATATTTAGTCACTTGTAGAAAACCTGCATCAAACTATTTTTTCACCTCTTTTTTGATCTTTAGTAGCATTTTGGGCTTCATTTACCTTAGTTTATGCTGGATTGGCTTACATTCTAGCTTTAAGGGTAATCTGTGCTCTACTATCTCCATGCTTAGTCCTGGCATATCCTGGTAAAACTAAGCAAACACATCTATGAATTCTTGAAGTAGATCTGCCAAACGTTACCTATTTTCTGATGAAAGTGAAGTGCCAATTCTGACATCTTTTTTATTCTCTTCATCTCTCAAATTCACTAAGTCAATTATCTCCTGATGTGGCTCAAATGGCTTATTTTCTTGTTCAATCAATCTCATTAGATCCAAAGGTATAACATATTCCTCAGAATTCTCTTTATTGTCAAGTTCATTAGTGTTAATTGAATTTTCAAAATTAACCTCTTGATTGTTATCAAATTATCTTCATGTTCATTTAAGGACCTGAAATTGAATGAAATGGGATATGTTGGTAAGATGTGTTTGAAAAAATAGGAATAATGAAGACACAAGAAGAAATGAATGAAAATGCATCCTTCCTAATCTTTATTAGAATAATAAAAGATAAATGACCCAAATAAGAAAAATCACCCCAATGCCTTGGTCAATAACTATTGGGATGTACAATTACATTGAATTACTTTCAAAAGTCAAAGGCATTTCAATGGCACTTCAATTGTTTAGCTCATAATCTGGCAGACAAAGATGGACCTACCCTTTTTGATTAATCCCCACTTCATCTTCAATAACATGGATAGTTAACTGGGCAAAAGCTTTTTCTATACTTTTTTTGTATTTAGGTACATGAATCTTTCAGGTCTGAAAGTCTCATATAAGTGTGGGATAATCATTAGTCTTACTGTTTTACCTGTTGGGCTTTTATTGATTTTCCATTCTCTACTCATAGCCTAAGCCTAGCCTTTCACTATTGTCTATCACTGTTGGGGGTTCCTTTATTCCCTACAAGTTTTTACTCAGTCTTATTCTTAGATACCAGCTCTTATTGATGACTTGGCTCATCACTATCTTTGAAAAAGGTTGATTTCTAAATTTTTCAATCAAAGAGTTGAGTAGTTCAAAAGATAGATAGGAACACTCCTCCATTTCTTTGGTAGCTTCCACATACGGGGCATTCAAAGGTTGGGTCACTAGCATGTCTTCCTCTCCAAACACTACCACTAACTGGCCTTCCATATTGAACTTAATTTTTTAGTGAAGAGTAGAAGGAACAACCCCTACCATGTGAATCCATGGCCTTCTTAGTAGATAGCTATAAGACGAAGAGATATCCATTACTTGAAATTTCACATTAAAAGTGCATGGCTCAATTTATAAGGGCATCTCAATATCTCTCAAGACTTTCTTTCTGGTCTCATCAAAAGCTCGCATTATCATTTAACTCTCTTTCACATGAAAGTAGTTGATAGGTAGCCTTATCAAAGTTGACATAGGCATGACATTGATAGCAGAGCCATTATCAATAAGAACTTTAGCCATGATATGGATCTTGTATTTGACTGTGATATACAGAGCCTTGGTACTTTCTCTTCCCTGTGGGGGAATCTCATCATCACTGAATGAAATATAATTTGGCATGACTAAATTTTTAGCCAAATGGTTCATATATTCAACAGATACATTATGTGCTACATATGTTTGGTTCAATACTTTCAGCAGGGCATTTGGATGCGGTTTCAAATTCAATAATAGTGATAATAATAAGATTTGTGCTGGCATTTTATTCAACTGTTCAACAACTGAATATTCACTATGTTTTACCAACTTAAAAAATTCACAAGCCTCTTTTTCTGACACTTATTTCGGGTGATCTTCTTCAAGTTCTACTTTAGGGTTATTTCATCATTCTCCTACCTTGACTTTCTTTTTTTTAGCCTTCTCTAATATTTTTGAAGTGTAGCATCTTTCATTTCGAGTAATGCCTCTTACACCAGTTATATTGAAAGTGTCAACTTTAGAGACATTCTCTTCTTACCTTTAAATTACTGTATCATTACCATATTTTCAGGGTATAGCTTTATCATCCTTATATGAGAATTGAGTTAGAACTTTAAAAGTTACTGGCCTGGGAATGAGTTTGTCTAGGACTGACTTTGTCTAATTCCCACAATAAATCATCACCAACTTTAAAAATAGCTTTACAGGCTTATCTGTCATAGATATTTCAACACTTCTTGAAACTTTTTCCTCTTCATAGACTTCTAACTGGTATAAATCTAAGAGCTTTTGCACCTCTTGAAAAAATTGCTCACAAGTTTCGATAGGGTGACCAACTGCCCTATTATAATATTTACAACTAGTGCCTGCTATATACATTCCATGATAACTATGTGGACTTACTGGTTGTATCATGTCAGCTTTTCATAAAATATCAAACAGTTGACTGAAAGGTATCTTAATATCTATCACTTTTCTTTTTAGATAGCACTCATGTTCATTACTCAGGGCATTCATATTGTGATTAGATAAAAGATTGCTACTAACATTTGGTGCAATTATCCTTCTTATATTAAAACTAATCATTTCATCTTTGATTAATCGTTGCACTTTATATTTTAAAGCAGTACAATTTTTAATGGAGTGACTAGCGATCCCATAGTGATAGTCATAATGGGCTGTGGGATTATATCACTTAGGGTAAGTTGGCTTGAGTGGCTCAATTTACTAAGTGCAATCAGATGACTGTTGTAAAACTCATAATATAACTCTGTATAGGTCATAAGGATTAAGTCAAATACAAGCTTTTCACGAGTGATTCATTGCTCTCAATAACCTCTCATTAAGCTGGCTAGACAGGTCTGAGGTCTTAAGGTAGGTTGAGTGTTAGAACTGTATGTGGCATTCTAAGGTCAAAAGAAAGGTTGATATGTTTAGGGGTAGGATGGCTGTGGGATGGGTTGGTATGGATAAGGAGAGGTGTTATTCACATAAGATAATATGAGGGGTATCTTTGTGATGGGTAGGTTGATAACCCCTAAATTGTTGCCTATCAAAGCTCACAGCTTGAGCTTCAATCTCTTTCTTCTTCAGGGCCTTTTTAGTATATGCTTTATCTCCTTCTAGCTTACTATTCTTGATGGCGCTCTCAATAATTTCTCTTAAAATTATCATATCAGTAAAATTTTTAGTTGCATTCCTATCATCTTTCATAATAGGAAGATTTCAAAGTGCTAACAAACAACACTATCGTCTCTTTCTCAGTTAAGGGATTGTACTTGAGAAGCTACATCCCTCCATCTTTGGCATATTCTTTAAAAGACTCATTTGCTTTTTCTTCAGGTTTTATAAAGACAAACGATCAGAAGCCAGATCCATAATATGTTGATATTGACTAATGAAATTATGAGCCATATCGCTCCAAGAACGAATACGAGTTATGTCCAGCTGGACATACCACCTAATAGTAGAGCCTGTAAGGCTATCTTGAAAAACATGCATTAATAGTTTTTCATTATGAGCATGAGCTACCATCTTCCGACAATACATGGTGATATGGGTTTCTGAACACTTCGTACCATCATATTTCTCAAATTTGGGTACTTTAAATTTTGATGGAATGACTATATCTGAGACTAAGCATAGCCCAGCAGCATCAACAGAACCATAAAATCTAATCTCTTCTATGGCCTGTAATCTTTATTCAAGCATACTAATCTTTGAATCTTCTTGAAACTCCATCACCTTTGTTTTTCTTTCTCTTTTTCTTTCAAGTCATCTAGATCAGGAACTTGAATCGGTTCTACTACCTTTTCAATAAATACAGGATTTACATAGCTATGGTAATGCCTTGGATTCAAAGCTGATAGTATTTTGGGATATACAGGATATGTGAACTGTTATGACGAAATATCCTGTGTGGACTGGTTTGTTGTGGATCAAACCCTGAAGGATACAAAAGGTCGACCATTTCTTGTGATGAGGGGCCTTGTTGGCTTTTTTTTTTTTTCCATTCTTTTTCCTTTTTTTTAGCTTATTGAGGCCATCTAGAATCTTGCTCAACTCATTCTCAATATTTTTCTTTGATTTTTTTAGCTTTTCAAATCTATGAGAGTTTTCTTGCTCCATTTGTCTGGCTCTGGCTCTTATGTTATATCGATGGATAGGGTTCTCGCTAGATGGAGCTATCATTGAACCTTGAATACCATGTCTTAGAATTAGCAAATTTATATGACTATCTCATGGTTACTTTGTTAAGTGTAATGAGTGAGAATGCAATGAATGAAAATACATGCATGCAAAGAACATTTACCTTAAGACGGTGCTTAACTAAAAGATTTCATTTATTCCAAAGAACTTTTATTTACATTGAGTTTATCATCTTAGAGTTATAACCATAAAATTATTTGATCTGCTTATACTGGGCTCTGGCTTCCTCAATAAAGTTTAATATACGCTGCCCATGTTCTCCTACTGGGGCCACCACTTGTTTCAATGCCTCTGCCTCATCTACCATCTCTCTTGCTTTGCATACTCCTTTACAAATTTAGGTCACTAGGTGCTTAATGTATTTTTATCTTCCTAAGCTCTCTTTTTTACCATACCAGACTTGGTATGATAACTCTCTATACTCTCTAACCAATGTAGTAATATGGTCTTCTTGCTCATTCAACTTTTGTCTTAACCTACTTAGGTAGCTATTCAACATTTTATTCTCTATCTGTACTTAGGTACTTTTTTTTTTCAATTCAGCATATTCTTGTTTCAATCTTGCATTTTCTTCAGTTAGCTCAACAATTGTTATCTCTTTGGCCCTTTCTGTTACACATAACCTCTTATGTTCTTGGTGTAGCTCTACTAGGTCTTTAACAGCTGTATCACATTCTCTAACAATCTTGCAAACTCTGGCTTCATGTCTTTTAGCTTTATCTTTTCATTGATCTTTTTCTTCTCGAAGCTTATGGATTTCTTGCTTTAACTTATCCTTTTTAGACTCAAATTCTTTTGTCGTAAGCTCTAATTCTGATGGTGTCTTTTCAAGCTTTCCTCCTGTTGGCGGTTGAAAGCTTTTATAAGTGAATGCCTTTTTTGTCTTCATCTTGCTCTCCAAAGCAAATACCTTAAAGTGACTTTATCAATGAACGGCTCAGGACTCACTTTTCAGAGGTTTTTCTATGCTTTAATCATTTCATTCATCCTCTGAAATGCTTTTAGCTCACTGCAAAAGAAATCTAACTGATGAAGCCCATGCGTCATAGGAATAAACTATTCTACCCCAAGCTACCTTCTCACTAGAAGTGGTGCATAACTTGTTGCTTCCCATAAACCCAAAAGTGGGACCACATAATTATCCTCCACACTGATACAAACATAGCGTTCATGATTCATCCACGGGACCCAATACCATCTTACTTCGGCCACTTAGTTAATTTTTGTAGGCAAAGCTATCCACTCTTTTTAGGACTTTTGTTTTTGACCATTTACTTTTCATAGAATTCCTTGATTCGGGAGCTCGATGTTGCAGACATAAAGCTTTGAGAAAATACCTTTTCTCCATTTGAAGTGGTTTTTCATCTATAAGTATAATAACCATATGCAGCCTATAAAACACCTTCCATTATGACCACAGTAACTCAAAAATCTAATAGTCTCTACTAATATTACCGTTGAAGGGTTACAACCATTGATTACACTCTCAAAGAAGTCAACCACCACTATTTCAATATAACCCAAAACTTTTGGAAATATCACCATTCCGTATATAGCTAAGGCAAATACATCTAACCTCCGTTCTTCATTGGCATGTTACACTAGAAACTTATGAAAGAACTTTCATGATAGGCAAATCTGTTCTTGTTTCTTCTTTGTATGAGAATCCATAACTTCTTTGTCTATCCCCATGAGTCGAGCCAAACCCTTACGAAATCCTGACTTGTGTTTTTTGACATATATCTTATCAAAACCTTGAGGTGCAAACCCAACAAAGTCAAATATTTTTTGATGGTTGGTGTCATATCAACTTCATTGAAGATAAAATACTTGTATGCAGGATCTCAGAATTAGGCTACAACTCTGATTAGTTAATCATTGACAACTACTACGAAAAGATATGCTATATAGCCGTGTCTTTGGCAAAAATTTTTTTGTCTAGCTAGGCTCATCTTCTTCCATATATCAACCAATTCTTCTAAATTATTTTGTTTGAAAATGATAGATGTTTCTTGAGACAAGGTAGAATCATAGTCGATTGGTAAACAATCCCCCATCTTTAGTTGCATTTTTTTGACTGGATTTTTACTTCATTAGGTAGCTCACAAGGAGCTAATACAGATGAAGAGCAAACTAATCGTTCTGTGAAGTCCATAAAAACCTTTTGTTGAAGATCATCTTTCAAGAAAATGTTCTTTATGCAACTTTATGATATGAGCATGAACCAATGCAAAAGAATGAGAGAAAATGCTTTTGGTCAATTATAAAAGGGAAAGATGATGGCTCTATCTATAGGTAAGGCATTCTTAAGGTTCACTATATGTGGTTTGAGGTTAAAGTCTAAAGGTTCCTAAATTACTCCTTACATCATTATCCATCACAAACTAGTAAAGCACCATAATCCTCACCTATTACAGGCTACAAGCGAAAAAGGTTCAATTTGAGTGAGAGTATTTCACTAGCCACTACGGAGCCGTTAAACCTCACGAAAGCAATAGATACTTTACTCCCTCCTAGAGGGACGAAGCTCGGGTATAGAGCTCGTGTTATGCATATAAATATGAATGACATAATTAATAAAATAAAAAAAACATTAATGAATAAAAAATCTACACAAAAGGTTCAATTTTATTAGGCTTTTGGATAACACAAATTTATTTGCTGGCCTGACTCTCAGTGGTGTCCCCAGCGGAGTCACCAAACTGTCATAACGTCTAGATCTGAACATCCATCGCTAGACATTGACTTGAAGGAGTCACCACCAATCTTTTCTATCTAGGTGCAATTGGTCACCTAAGGAATCTATCCTTTTAAGGAACACCTAAGCCTAGGGTCCCTAAAAGAATAGGTTTAGGTCCATTAACCAGAACAGGGTTCAGGAGTACAATTACGTGTGAGGAAGATTATAGTACCCTCACAACGCCCATCAAAAGATGGTACCAGCTTAATTTTGTGTTATCCAATTAGCCTTAAAAATTTATCAAGTAATTAATTATTGAAAATTATTCTCAATTGACTATAATACTTTTAGCAAGAAATTGAAAAAATTTTCTCACCTCAAGAGTATGCAATGAGACTACTTTTCACTTGCAGAGGCTCTATCGTCGGATTATTTAACATTAAAGAAAATTTAAGACACAAAAAATAAAAGAAATAAAAAAAATGATCCAGCTTTAGATATAAATCATTTTCTCTTCAAAAACTCATTGCTTTTGTATAAGAAAATTTGATATTTTCAACTTTTCCTAAAAAAACCCTTTAGAAATTTCAATACTTCAACTTTCTTCGAAAATATTTTTTAAAAAACTTATTTTCACGAAAAATTGATACTTTCAACTTTAAAACTTATTTTCAAAGAAAATTGATACTTTCAATTTTTCCTCAAAAATATTTTTTTGGAAATTTTATTTAAAAAAATCATTTAAAAAATAACATAAAATAAATAGTACTAAATAATTATAATCTAATCAATAAATAATAATAATAATCATAAAATAATAAAAAAAAACCTTTAGAACGGCTCGGTTCAAGATAGAAAAGGCAATTCGAAAACAAGGTTCGGGGAAGTCGACTCGGCTCGACTCCAAGGATCGGCTAGCACACGGGTTAACGAATTGGGTCGTGATTGGATCGGGTCAGTGCAAACAAAAACACGCAGATCCTGATAACGTATTAACACTAAAACGATGTCATTTTTACGCAGGTATAAAATGCAAAGAATGGGTTTTTTTCCTTCAGATGCGTCTTCCCCTTATCTCTCTTCCCCTCACATTTCTCTTCATTCTCTCTACCCGAAGAATCAACCCAGAATTCGATTAAATTTCCACCAGATTCTGGAAAATAATGTCGAAAACCTCAAAGTTGGCCGAAAAACTCGTAAGAAAATTCAAGGTTCGTCGAAAAATTTTGTCGAATTTTGAAATTTTCTAGAAATTTTTTAGAAAAAACTTCAAAAAAATTCAAAAAAAATCTTCTAAAAATCCTAAACTGCCTCTAAACACCTTTTGTTTATGTTTCCTCTCTGTTGTGTTTTTTTTTCCTATTTGTGTGTGTTTTTTCGTGTATGTTCTAGCACCCATTTATAGGGATTGATAAGAAGAGTTTATGATCAATTCCAATTTCTTTTGGGATTAGAATTCATTCTTTAAATCCAATCCAAACTCTTTCAATTCCCTGATTCATGATAGAACCTCCTTCTAAAACCAAAAATTATATCTATCAAATAATAATTAATCAAAATTCATAACAGATAAACTTGTAGACAAAATAGAAAAAATACATTATAGAATAAATAATAATTAAATATATTAATAAATAAAAACGTATATATATATTAATAGATAAATAAAAAAGATTAAAAAAGAATAAAAAATTATATTATTATAAAATAAATATAATAACATACAAATACAAATGACTTACCTCCAGCTTGATCCCTGGACATAATTTGCGGTTGTCCAATATCCTTGTAAAGTCATCAATAAATAATAGAAAGTATTTGTTATCATTCAAAGATTGTGTCTTTATTGGACCACATGCATTAGTATGCACTAACTGTAACTTTTTTAAGCTTTCTAGTTTGCTTTGGGTGTAAATGGCAGCTTTCTTTACTTACTATATCGACATACAACACATATATTATTTTTATTAGGTATGCTAGGCAAATTTTGAACTAAGTAATTCATAGACATTTTATCAAAGTTGAATAACTAAAGTTACCTAGCCTTTTGTGCCACAAATCAAATTCATCTACTACACTAGAATAAACATGCATTTCTATTTATTTGCACTCAATTGGGAAATTTTTTTGTTCATCTTGACTGACATCAATTCACAATCAAATGGATCAAATATGATAAATGACATGTTTTTAAAATGTAGGACATAATCCTTTTTAAGTATTTGTCCTACACTCAAAAGGCTTTGACTAATTTCAAGCAAAAATAACACATCAGAAATGAGTTTTGTACTTGAAGAAGTCTCTACTGCAACAACACATTTTCCTTTGACATCAACATATTCCTCATTGCCAATCTTCACTTTTAAAATGTAAGAGTTGTCCAGCTCTTTAAAGATGCTAGCATCATGGGTCATGCAATGGGTGCAATCATTGTCTATCAACCAAGTTTCTTTGCTGCTGTTAGCTGCATAACATATAACAACAAAAAGCCTTTCCTCATCTTCTTCATGGTTTTTAGCAACTTGAGCTTGTGTTTCTTACTGGTTTGCTTTGTTTTTACAGACCTTTTCCACATGACCAAACTGGTTACATGCTTTATATTTAACTCCAGGCTTAAACCAGTAGTAATTTCCAGTGTGATTTTTTTTTTTTGTAGTGAGAACAATGTGAATACATTCCTCTCTTATCTCCCTCGTTATTGCCATCTATTTTTTTTCTTTTTTTTTACTATAGATTGCTTCCTGCCTTCATTGTTGACTGTAAGTTTTTCTTTAAGCCTAGCTTAAAAGGCTCCTTCTGATGCTTCTTCAAATTTGATAGCTCTTTTTTGCTCCAAAGCTTGAAATGCATTCACAACTTTTGCCAAAGTCAGCTTAGACAGATCTCTTGAATCTTTCAGAAAGGAAAACTTGGTTTCAAGCTTCTCAGGAACACTTACATGCACCTTTTCAACAATCTTTTTATCTAACAATTCTTCTCCATGCAGCCTTAATTGGTTAACCACCTTCATGAGTCTGTCAGAATACTCATTGACAATCTCAATGTCTTTCATCTTTAGAACCTTAAACTCCCTCCATAAATTGAGCACTTAAATTTGCCTTGTTTTGTCACTCCAATGGAACTCCTCCTTAAGTTTGTCCCATGCTTCTTTGGTTGTTTCACAAGTCATTATTCTTGGGAAATTCACATCTGACATAGTTGAATGGATGCAGGACAAAGCTTTGTATCTTTTGGAAACCTTCTCACTATGTTGTTTAATTTGAGTAATTGTTGGATTTGCTTTTAAGAGTGATGGATCTCTCCTTATTTTCACTACTTCCCACAAATCAAATGCTCTCAAATATGACTTCATTTTTACTAACCAAATGGGATAATTTTCTCTATAAAAACATGAGGTGATGGGTTTGCAAAACTACTAAAAGCCATACAGTAAGTTCTAAAGGTTTTAAGGTTTTGAAGAAAGAAAATTTTCTGGTTTGCAATTTAACTTGCAGCCCTTAAAGTCACTTCTAATGCTCTAATACCAGGTTATGATATTGAGAAAGAAAAATGCAATGAACACCGTAGAGAGCAAAACAAGGGATATGAGCTAGAAACACACTCTAGTACTTCATTTCATTATCATATAATTTATACATAAACATTAGATGTAGTAGTTAAGATATGTCTCCTTGTTTCAAAGGAGTTTCACATGTTTTTTTACTAAATTCAACTAACCCCATTACAAGATTTAAAAAAGTTAACATTATTGATAGACAAATTTCAAAACCTATTATCCTGAAAATCTCAAAGTCTACCAAGGGCCAACAATTTAGACGCCAAAAGGAGTTGTTAGAGGAATCAAATTCAATACCATTTCTATATATTAGAAGTGCATGAATTAGATTCCATGCAGCATAAAACAATTGAAGGGGCAAAGAAGGAGGGAACGAACATAAGTCCATGTCATCAAATTCATCTCTTTTTTCCTCTCCATTAACTTGGACAAAGTATACTAGAGCATACTTTTGAACTTATTATAATATCTAGACTTGCCAGTTAGTAATGAACCTACTGTGACAAGGAATTTCCCACATCAATCACAAAACGGTATTTGACATCGGATTTAGCAAGCCTTTCCATGGCTGTGTTGATATCTTCCATCCGAATCAGCTCAATGTCTGCTGCAATATTGTGCTTGGCACAAAAGTCTAGCATCTCCTGTGTTTCTTTCATCCCTCCAATATCACTTCCTCCAACTAGCTTCCGTCCTGTAAACAAAAAAATGGTTAGAAACTGGCTGGAACTCTAGGCAAGTTCACAGCAGTGGAGATCACCTTGAATACCAATGGAATCTATTATCATATTTCCTATTTTTCCCCTCAGTGATCTTAAATGGAGAAATATTTCTTGTTTCATTGAATGATAGAGGGAGCATTAATTAGAAGATAGAAGCTGAAATTCGAAATAAAGATTTTTTGCATGTTGAACACATATCGTAACTTATGAGGTCTATAAAGAGGGAGGCTTACCCAAAACTAAAGGAAAAATAGGCAATTCAAGTGGCTTATCAGGCAATCCCACTGTGACCAATTTTCCATTCACCTTCAGCAAGCTAAGCAGTGGAAGCAGGGGATGAACTGCAGACACTGTGTCAATGATATAGTCCATGGTACCAATAGCTGCCTGCAAAGAGTAAGAACAAACTGGATTACAATATTATAAACATCAAAGTTCTTTGTAATAACTTAACTGAGTGTGCTGACTTTTGTAGAGAATAAGAAGACTATAATAACATCCAAATGTTTTCAGAGCTAGAAAGAAAATCCATGTATGACATCAAGCACTAGTAAGATGAAGCACAATCCAGACTCGTTCAATGCTATGAACCACAATAAAATATTTGGCCAGAATCCAACTTGCCTCAGTGGTGTATGATTAAATTGTTCAAATTCAAACTTAGGAATCAAGAGAACCTTAGTTCATCTAATTCTCTCAATGTTAATTTATCACATACCTTCATTTTTGCAGGATCACTGGAAACAAGGAATGAGTCAGCACCAAGTCTATTGATTGCTTCAGACTCCTTCTTTGGAGAGCTACTAATGACAGTAACTTTCAGCCCAAAGGCCTTACCAATCTTCACAGCTACATGACCAAGTCCACCAAGTCCTGCAACACCCAAATGCTTGCCTGCCACAGTCATTCCATAATATTTCATTGGGCTGTACACTGTAATCCCAGCACATAATAGTGGTGCACCCGCGTCCATTGGCAAGTTATCAGGAATCCGAAGCACATAGCGCTGGTCAACCACGATCATATCTGAATAACCACCATAAGTTTTTGTCCCATCCGGATAATGAGAGTTATAGGTAAATATCATACGAGGGCAGTAGTTCTCCAGGTCCTGCTGGCAGCATTCACAGGTCTTGCAGGAGCTAACCATAACCCCAACCCCCACCCGGTCGCCCACTTTGAATTTCGTCACATTATTCCCAACTTTTGTTGCAACACCAACAAGTTCGTGCCTGCAGAGCGACAACAGCGTGCATTTTTTATGAAGTTCCCTGCAAAATGTGCTTGGAAGATACCAATGTCTACCAGACCAACTACTCTACTCTACGAATAACTTAATTAGCAACTTAATTGAACAGTTTCAAATCAGCTCTTGCCACTTCAAAATTATAGAAAAAAAATATATACATAGACATTCACAATATTTACTAGACAGATATATAGTTAGCTGCTGCTCTCAGGCTTGTTTGGTCAGCTCATCTCTGTTTTATTTGGAGGGAAATGAATTCTAGAAAAATTGGAGGATTCCGAAAACCGCTGATCCTATTACTCCTCTCATAAAGGAAGCTATTAAACTCAGGCTTTGCAACATCCAGTTTGTTACAACTCTGCAAAATCTAACAGCGAGCCACTATTAGGGACTGCATCAGTTTATTTCAGTTTAATTTCTGTCTTCTGTGATCATTTTGTTTTTCCTTGGTTTGCCGCATGTCTTTTGGTTTTGGAAGCCTGGTTTGTTTTGTAGCAGGACTCCTGCTTTCTTTGGACGAATAGAAATAGCATTTATCCAAGAAAAGGTTATTCTTAGATAGCAACAACAACAACAATTTAGAGGTGATATTGCAGAAGATCAGTAATGCATTGGTAGGATACCAAGTATAAACAGATCCAAGGAATTGCTCTGGGCAATCTTAACATCTGCATGTTTACATGAAGTGAATGCTTTTAATACTGGAATATACACTCAGTTATGCCTGCTTTGGAACATTAACCTCGCTAGCATTGGATCATTAAATCTATCCTGGTAAAATGGAAGTTTGAAACATGGGGAGAGTATTGATAAAATAGTGGTCATTTAGCAGTATTCCACTACCAAAACACAAACTGATCTGGACCAGTGAATGCACTTTTTACAACAACAAGCCAAAACCTGAACCAGTAAATGCACACTGCTACTTAAATATGCTCATGGACAAAAATGCTCAGGGGTTACATAACCCTAAAAGATATTTAAAAACCTTTTATTCTAGGACGTTGCTCTTCCTAATACCCTGCACTAGATATAATTACAAAGACAGATTACTTATGATCAGCCATGTCCTTTCAGAAATAATACATAATCATCTAGCAACATATCAGAGCAGATTAAGCCTCGCCACTTTCAAACACATTAATTGTTAGTTCGTTCAGTTCGCATATATTAGCCTCATAATTAGCAATTGCTAGAGATAAATTAAAGACACATCATTATCATGAGAATATTCATGTTCATATGAGCTAAGTGTCATACCCAGGAATAACAGGTTAATGGGTGAAACCCCATTCATTTCTAACAGCATGCAGATCTGAATGGCAAACTCCACAGTAAAGAATTTTTAAAGTGACATCATCATCACCATTTTCCCTGGAAAAATTTAAAACAACCATCATCACCCAAATTATACAAAAGTAAAGATTGAAATAGATTTATTAATCAATGGTGATCATTATACAATGTTTAACAAACGAATTTCTTCAATCTTTTTTCAAACACCATGTTTAGTGCTGATCATTAGACCTGTTTAGTACCGGACATAGAATTTCTCAAATCTCTCTACTAACAAGTTGAGCTTAAATGTTATTACTGTGGTTTTACCATAGAATTAATATTATTATACTCGTTATTTCTGTCAGGTAAATGGTAAAAAGTCAGGTAAATGGTAAAAAGTCAGTGATCCGAATGTGAGACAAAATCTTTGCTTGTAAATTTTGTATTATGTACACTCAATACTTTCAGATTCAGATCAATTAGCGCATCACTTTCTGTAATTTTATTTGCAAGAAATTTCAATAAACAGCGGCAAAAACTTATAATTGTTGGTGCTAATTATGGGATTCATACGACCACATTATGGAAAACTTTGACATGAATAATAAAATAAAGTTGGATGCAACTGGTCGAACACCGCACGTTGTAGTCATAGATGAGATAACCCAGGAGGGTTATTTTATGAATTTACATCGAACAACCCATGTTAAAGTCATAAATGAGATAATCTAGAGGAGGTTTTTTATGAATTTATATTTAATATATTTTTAATGTAAAAATTTTATATATTATTAGTGAATGAGATAATGATATTTTATTAATAAATAAATATTAAATCTTAAAATAAATAAATAAATTATTCATTAATTAAGTGTTTTGTATAATTCATTTCAGTAAGGTGATATTATTTTTTATTATTATTATAGATAAAATGCAAACTTGATCAATGTTTAATAGTGACGAAGAAAAATTGGTTTTTTTTTTTAAATATTTAGAGAGATGGAAAAAAAAGATTATATTTTCAAGAGCTACAGTAAAGAAAATGGGGAAATAGATCCCTCCATCATCATGGCTCCATGGTTAGCCAATCCATGAGCTACTTCTTCATTGACCCTTCTGTTTACATGATTTTTCCATTTTGTTTGTTTTATCTGTTGACATGATAAAACGTGTACAAATAAATTTAATAAAAGTCAAATGATAATCTAAACCACTAATACTGGATTTATTTATTAAATGATCCCAAAGCTTCATCTTTTCATATTCCTTATATATATATTCTCTAAATCACCAGTCATGTTTATATTCATTGAGGAAATCTTACATTATTTTTAGTTAAAAAATAAAAATAAAACTCAACTACACACACGTGAACACTTGCCAAAAAGTTCATTGAAAAAATCAAATATAGAAACTAGAAAAAAAAATTGTTTTCAGAGGAAGAAGAAGTTACAAGATACGTAGTATATATACCTTCTGGAGAAATTGAAAGGGGAGAGGATTCCAGAGCTATCAGTAGCAGCCCAACCAAAAGCCTTTTGTGTATGCTCTTTCGACATTTCCTATTGCTCTCTCTCGTTTTCTTCTGCTGTTTTGTTTGATGAGTTTTGATGGGTGGAAACCAAATGACCGATTGGGATAATATATATACACAGGAGGAGACAGCCAACGTCTACGTGGTTTACAGTGGCTTCTTTAACCCTGTTCACGTACTCTCTTCCCTTTGTCTTACCTTTTCTTTTTCTTTTTCAAATATATTCCCTTTTTTATAGAACTACCTTCGAAGATTTTGATGAGATAAACTACTGTATTTAGTATTTGACCAAATTTGTGAAAGGCAGAGCAGAAAAGGCAGCTTTGATTGTCATCTTTTTGCTGTTGTTCAATTATTTGCTTCCTTTCTAGGAATGGCCATTAAACTATCCTGATAAAGGGGCAGATGAAATCTTAAATGCTGCTTTGAAGGCTTATAATTGCTCCACAGATCTAACAATTTCGCTGCTTTTATTGTCACATGGGTAAGGAAAATGTTTTGTGCATTAATTTTCATTTTTGTAGAAAAAAGAAAACTATTATCACTTTAAATGCAATGGTTGGTATTTTGATGAGTGTTAGGTTTTGCATACAAAATAGTACATTAATTGAAATTTATAGTGTGTGTTTGGATCGAGGGGAGAAGAAGAAAAAGAATGTAAAGTAAAAAATGTAAAGGAAACAAAATCATTTTTTTTAAAATAAATTTTAATTTTAAAAAATATGAAAACCTCGGTTTCTATTGTAAATTCAATTTTTTTAATATCTTAATTTGGAGAAAAAGTTCGAAAAAAAAAGTTTGAAAAAATTTTTTAATAAAAAGATTATTATATTAATTTTTTTATTAATACTAAAAATTTAAATAAAAAAACTTAAGCAAATCACAATCATTTTATAATTTTTTCAAAACCATTTTTTTTCAAGTAAATTTTACATATATCTTCTAATATACAAATTTTTTATAATCTTTTGGTAATTTAATTTTGATTAATGATTGAATATAAATAAATATATTTTTTAAATTTATAAAATATCAAACTAATTTAAAATCTATCAATGCATGTTTGTAGAACATATTTCGGTTTCACTTGATTAAAAACCATTGATATAACAACAATTATAAGATCAAACAAGATAACAAATATATCATGATCTAAAAATGCTTTAAAATCACAAACAATAAAAAAATATAATTGAAAATAATTATTATAATAAATTTTTTTTCTTTCTTATTCTTTATCAAAACAATAGTTGTTAGAATTTCTTTCCTTAATTTTTTTATTAATTTTAATTATCCAAACATAGCATTAAAGTTTAACTCAAATAATTATTTTCTATATTTTCAGTCTACTACTTCTCTTATCAGAATTTAACTGTCTTAGTCTGCAGTTTTTTCTGCGATTTTAAAGACACTCACCTTGCTGCACTATGACCAAAATGAGTCGCAGAATGGGCCGAAGTCGATTTTAAAGTGTAAAATGCGTTGGTCGAATACACTGGGAAGGCTATATTAGAGAATGAAATAAGATGAACCTGTATGTGCCCTCAGGATGATAATAAATGTTAAAACATTGATGATATTTCCTGAAGTTTATTTGGCTCTCTAGAAAATTATCTTGCTACAAGAGAAAGCAAATTGCATAACAACATGCTACGGGAATTGCATTTATTAACAAGGACTATAGGAGAGGAAGGAAATCTAGCACAATCCCGGATCTGAATCAGCAAAACTTACTCTTGGCACTGATAGATATAATAATTGCATAAACTATTATGTAACTTTCAACCACTTTGAAGGTCCAAAAATTTCTCCAGCATAGCTTGAATGTTGTACCTAAATTAATATAAGTGAGAAGTAAATATAAGAATTACCCAAACGCATGCAAAAAATGCAGAATGAATCATTTTCCCTTCTTTAATATCGTGAGACCATTCACGCCTCCGTTTTTGACTCACTTGATTTACTCAAGCTACCTAATATTCCATTAATGAACTTATCCCTGTCACTCCCCGCTGAGTCTGCAACAAAAGAATAGTTCTTTTGTGACCTTTTCCTCTTTCCATGGTCCTCCAAAGAAGTTTTTGTCTTCATGCCTACTCCAGCAGCATCAGATGGCTTCGCATGGTATTCAGAACAATCAACCAAGCCCTCTGACTTCTCTGAAGTATCCTTTCCATCGTCACCTTCCTTGCTACTGTACCATGAATCAAGGATTTGCAACAATGAGCTGTCTTCCTCATCTATTCCTAGCTTCTGTTGGTGTCCTGATTGCACTAAAGTTGAGATTTCCCCTTCGGAATCTGAAATTTCATCATCTGAGAGAGAAGGTTCATAGTCAGGATATGTCATTTTTGTTTCCTCTGTTCTTTTGCTCCCTAATACTGATTGCACTTCCTTTCTGTTTGAACTTGTGTTGGAAACAGGTCCTAGTTCATCCCATGCAGAGTCAAAATCATCATCCTTTGTTGATGCGTCAGGCAATTCACAAGCTGTGTTCCCTAATGCATGACTGGTATTTTCTCGAATGTTAGGAAAAGCAGTTTCCAGGCCAGAATTGTCTGGAACCATACTTGCAGGAATTATGTAGGAAGACTCTATTTTAATCCCAGGCATTATCTCTAGCAGGGATGCCAACCTTTTGTAACCAAGCCTTTGTATATCAAGAGGATAACCATACCTCTCAAGGAAAAGTTTCCTGAAATTGGCCATATTATATCCTTCAGGGTGTTCCTTTAGTATCACTTTCACAAGTTTTTTACAGTCGGCCAATATCTCATATCTAGAATGATCCGATGATTTCTGATTGATGATGGTAGATGAAACTTCAGAATGAAGCATATTCTGCAAATTTTTCTCTCCTTCCTCTTTTGGCTGCAAGTTTGCCTGTGATGAAGCATGCATAAAGATTGATCTCAACCCATTTGCAGCATGTGAGCGACCCAAATCTGGACTCTTCTCAGCAGCCCTAATGATCCCGAAACGAGGCGTTTGGGAGGGGCATTCTTCAATCCATTTCTTATCGGATATTAACAAATCAACCAATTGAAGAAGATTGGTGTTACTGAGAGATCTAAGCGCCAACGGTCCTTCCTTCAGCAGATTTTCTGCCATCTCTTCCCTGCAAAAGTTTAACAATCACTAAGACATGAATTTGTTTAAAACTCCTTCACATTTTAAGTTGGAACTCAAATTTCCAATTCAATATATTGATTCTGAAACTGCAACAGACTTGCAATTTGAAATAAAATTTGCAGAAATGCAGTGTTTGATCTTCTTATATATTGAATTATGAAAATTGTCAACTCATTGGAAAAGAGAAAACAGAAAATGGCCGCTTTTGATATTCTACTATCTTTTGCATGTAGATACACAGTCCACCATCAACCAACATATAAAAAATAAATGTTGAGGACACATGGACATCTATTCTACCATCGTTTGCGTGTGTTGGTACATGCATGGACAGTAAACAGTAACCCCTGAAGAACTAAATATAAAAAAAAAAAAGGGCCAAGTTCCTAAGTTTGTATATCTCTTTTCTTTTCTGTAAAAAATCGTGAGCATATGCAAAATACAACAATATAAACAAAGCAACCACAATATATGACTAAAGTCAGCAAATCTGTGTTGTTCAACAATTTAACAAAAGTCAATGCTATTCTGGATTCCATCATGAAGGACGGCATACATATAAAAAGCTACAAACTAAGGAAGGAAACAAGCAAACTAACAGATTTTTACCAGCAAGTCATGTGGTAAAACTAGAGGGAAAGAATTAGCAACCTGGTCCTAGACTGTGTGACGAGCAATGATCCCCTAGGTGAGTCCATTATGATTTCCATGTCTTTCCAGAAGGAACCCTGAGTAAAAACCTCATGCTTTAAAGAATTAGTGTTTATTTGGTTGTTCTTTTCGCAGGATTGGTCACTTGATGCCCTAGTGTCTTGGCTACTTCTCCAAAATTTACACCAGTTGGCAATCCGATTAAATAAACCTGACTTCTTTCCAGAGTGGTTTTCACCTGCTTCAGCACTTGCTTTACTGTCAACAGTTGAGCCATTACTTGATGAAGAAACAGTCACTGGATAAGCAACCTCACATGACTTTTCCTCAGACTCTTCATTCATTCCTTCCCTCTCAGAGCTAACCCCAGCGCATTTTTTCTGGGTTTTGTTATTTTGTTTCACAGAGCTACCTTCAGAATCACCATGTTTTTCAGGAAGGTCATGATTTTTTACGTTAGAATTGCCATTGCTACCACCAAGCCATCTTTTCCAAACTTTCCTAAAGAAACTTACATCAGATGCAGAATCTTTTTCCAGCATAGGAGCCCGATGACTCTCAGTTACCTGATCATCGGATGCTTCAGCGATCTTCTGGCCAACTGGAAGGGCCTGTTGGACTTCCTCTGGAGGCTTTTCTGCATTTACTTTAACAAGATTATCAGTTTCTGCAGGGGTTTGTTGTACCTTTCTTGAAGCAACTCCAGCATTAACTTCAGGGAAATCATGCAACCTGGACTTAACATTTAGAGCACCACCAACTGACCTGTCATCCCCACTTGATCTAGAAGAAAAAGTGAGCCCATCTCCATTTCTACAGACAGGTCCTGCAGATAAACATGGACTAGTCTCAGATAGTTCACAAGCTTTTGGGGCAATTCCACGTATAAAAAACTGACCATCACGCTCAAACCGAAGCCTCAAAATGTGTGGCATGGATAAAAGAAAGCGGGAGAACTTTTTATACCCATAAAAGTCTTTATCAAGGCCAACCTTACTTCTGGTCAACTCAAAACGAAGGTCTGAAATGGAAATTCCCTTCGGGTAAGAGTTCAAAATCTGACGAATCTGCTTTGTAACTGTCTCTGGAACTGGCCAAGGCTTAGAATCAGAACCCTCACATACTTCTTTAGTCCGTGGACATGCTGGTTGTTCAACTAAAAATGGGTCTTCCAGAGGCACCTTGTAATGGCCATACCAAGAACCATATGGACCATCAGGAGGTTGATTATAGTGCTTTCCAGTCAGGTTCTCCTCTTTGAGCAGTGCATTCCAATTCCACATGATACTGGCAGCACTGCAAAGAACACTAGGAGCAGAATCTGGACTAGCAAGCAATATGTTATAGTTGTTCATCCGTAATTTATGCAAAACACTAGCGAAGTCCCTGTCACCAGAGATTAAAAAAAGATGTGCTGGAGGAGGATTTTGGGAAATCCAATACATAAGGTCAACCAGAAGTGATCTATCAGCACTGTTCTTTCGACCTGCATTTGTGGCACATTTACATGGTAAAATAACATAAACTGAGACCATTGACTGGAGATTAGAAAGGAAAGGAAAAAAGAACATACAAGGCCTGCAATCCATATTCGCTCCCAAAATCATTTGTGTCATGGTGACACTTCATAATAGCTCCCTACCCCCTCCCCATTCCCAACTAGGTCTTTCAACATAAAAAAGAAAGTGTCTTCTTAAAGATACAACCAATTAGTTAAATTGTTGTGAAATGGTAACAACAGCTAGATTGTCGTTTACTCCTTGGTTACAGGTGAAGGCCTGAAGTGGCATAAAGCTAATGTTATTTGAAGATTAGGGTGCTTTTTTGATAAACAGAAACATTAAGTATTGAACTTTTACCATAACTTTGCTTCCATAAGTAAAAAGCAACACATATGTTCCAATAAAAAGGTAAGTAATATTTTTGAATAATTAAGTTTAAACATTTGTCACATTTTAGTTATTTTCTCTTTTCTAATGAAATATATTTTGCTTCCATAAACCACTAAATTACTCCATAAAAATCCCAATATTACACTTCAATCTTGATTACAAACAATCTCTAGATTACACAATAAAAAAATAAAAATAAAAAATAAAATAAAACCACAAAACACACTATATATAAAAAAGAACCCTTTTGCCAGCTTAAGAAACAAAAACATACCATTGGGAACATGAGAAAGGTTAACCCCAGTAGAAGAAAGTGCCTCCTGATTAGTTCTTGAGAGTTGTAAAATGTCTCCGAAAGCCGTAATCTGAACAGGACCCTTAATTCCATTAGCCCTGAGAGCGGCAGTGATCATATGAGCAATCTTAAACACATTGACACCTGCAGGCAGATTGCAGTTCTCAAAATCCCACCAAACCGAAACCTTAACGTGTCGTGACTCCTCCTCGTGGCGCCGCCACAAAGGATGAGAATGGGCAGGCTGCGCCTGGAAAGTGGAGAAATGGGAAACGAAGATTGAGAGTGAATATAAGGGTGCAGAAGAGGAAAAGGAAAGAAGGGTTCTCAGAGGGAAGGGTTTAAGGCTCATTGTTAATGGGAAAATGGGGTTTTTTTTCATTCCAAAGGTTTTGATTTTCTTGGAAAATTTTTGGAGGACGGTGGTGACTGGTCAGGAAGACAAAGCGAGGGTTTTAGGAAAACCCTTTTTATTTCATTAAAAAAAAAAAAAAACACTTTTATTTAGCTTTGGGAAATTCAGAGTTGGTCTGGGTTTATTGATGTGAATCGATCTAGACCTCCTCTAAGGAAATGCACTGTGATTGTTGGGCTTGGTTTACTGTTGGGTCTTGGGTTTTTTTGATGTTTCCTATCTTACCAACATATCAACCTCATCGTGTTTTGTTTTCTAATATGTTTCGATTGATATTTATAAGAAGTAAATGTAATAATCTGTTTTACTTTACAATTTGCAAAGAGTGGGAATTTCTCTATGCATTGATTCGTCATGCTTTTGAAGGCCTTTAAAACTGACACAATCATAAAATCTACGTGTTTGGAATCACACAAATTTCTTTGAATCCCATTATGTTTAAAGAAAAAAAAATGTTTAAAGAAGGGATGAAAGAAAAACCAATAAAAGGGATTCGGAGGAATTTAAATCTCACTTTATAAAAAAAATTAAGTGCAATTTTAGTTTTTGTTTGGAGCTCCTTGGTCCCCCTCTTTGTGTCTATGATGCTTCTTTTAAACTAATATCAATGTTAGCATTTCAACAAGGAAAATATTATTTAAATATGAATGGTTTTAGAGGCATGTGCATAAATGAAACAGTATAAAATTGGGAGACTGATACTTTTTCAACTTCATTGATCAATTTTTTTTTATATTTATTATTTTTACCTCAATTAAGCATTGATATATAATTAGGTTGTTTTGGTAAAGAAAAGTTTAAGTGAAAAGAGGTTATTCCATTTCAAAATTAAAGCATATCATAAATTTTAGCAAGAACTTATACATAATAGACTTATAAATTATCCATAAAAAATATTGTTAAAGATAAAAATTGAATTTAAGTTTTACAAATAAAATATTTAATTTTTATCAATTTAATCAAACCGTTGACTTAATAGATAATGCACCTTCCAGTCAAGGTATTTTCTCTATTCTGAAGAAAATGTGAAATAAATGTGATTAATTTTTTAGTTGAATTTTGACTCTGATTGGCTATAAGATTTTTTCCTTAAATTACCTTTGAAAAAAAAAAATCCAACAGGATAAAGTGTAAATTTATTATTATGTTTATATGCGTGGTTCAAATTTATTATCAATCTTTTAAATGATCTAATTTTATCATCACACTTCTAAATTTGAAGTAAAATTTTCATCTTACTTCAAAATTTGATGCAATTGTAGAATACTCAATAAAAAATGCTATTGAATTTTTTAATTAGATAATCAGAATAAAAAATTAACAATTTCATTCTTGATATTTTAAATATTTTATTAAATTACATTTTATAAAATTATTTTATTAAATTAATTGACATGATATTTTTGAGACGATTTAAAATTTGAGTCTAATAACATGACTTTTTTGGCCACGTGGCCTAGTGGTGGGATTGGATGGCCATTTCACTTGTCCTTGTGTTCGGAGAAAGTTAATTTTGTTTATTCGATCGATTTAATTAATTTTAAATTAAATTATTTAAAATTAAATTAATTAAATTATTATTTTATTTTTATTAATTGAATTAAATTTATTAATTTTAAAAATTAAATAATCAAATTAAATTTAATCAATTCGATTAAATTTTTCGATTAACAGAATAATATATATTTAAGTTAAATTATATTTTAAACTCTTAATTTTTCATATTTTAAATAAATTAAAAAAAATTATTTAATAAAATATTTAAATATTAAAGTATTATATTAAAAATTCTAACAATTTATTAAAAAAAATGATCTATTTCATATATTTTTATTTTATATTTTAATTAAAATTTTGATTAATTCAGTTTTTAAATCAAATTAACTAAAAATCAAAATTTTTCTAAAATTATTTTTATTAATCAATCAAAATTAACTTGATAACCCATTAATTAATCGAATTAAATCGATTCGATCGATTAATTCAGTTAAAATCGAATTATGAACATCTCTATTTCTCACTTGCTTTTCAATGCTTTATTTTTTGTGATTTTGAGAATTTTTTTTATATTGTAACGCGTTTTTGTGTGTTGAAGTGGCATTTGTGGTGAAATGGTGGCGATTGCTTTGGCTCATATGCATTATGCGCGAATAATGTAGAACTAAGAAGAAAGAGTTGATCAAGAGGTTTAAGGGTATAACTAGAACTCAAAAAATGTTGTCAAATCAATAGCTCCTTGGCAACCCAGATCAGCTTTTAATATTTTCATCTAAACCTCTCAATTCTGATTCCTTTCTTTACTTGTTATTCTTCGTTATTATCCTTGTATTTACATGGCCTATCTTTGGGTTCTGTTAACTATAGGTAAGATGGGTGTTTTTGTTGACGATGACAGTAGAGCATGGAAAAAGAGCTTTTGAATATTTTGGCTTCTATAGAGAAAAGGGTTGGGTGGTAAGGAGGTCTCAAACAGAGAAGACGAAGGATAAAATGAGGTGCCCATATGACCATAAAATTTCATTGATTTTTTATATTTGGTGTTATTCGAAAATGTCATGTCAATTGAGTCAACCCTATATTATCAAAATCAAGGAAAATGTCAGCATAGTTAACAGAGCAAATGTGATTCGGTTAATGATCAGACAGAAATTGATAATTTATGAAAAAAGAAAGAATTCGATTTGTAAAAATCAATGTGTAGCGACTAAATTTGCATATTTGCATAAGTATAGGGACTAACTGTATATTTTGACTTTCTTATGTCAACCACCCGCTCTATATCAACCTCCAACAAAATTTTACTCTTGGCACCACGCTTGCCGCTGACACCATCTATTAAGTCACATGGAATAAGTGAATTGACCTATAAAAGTTCTCTTTGCTGATGATCCTTTATATGGACCTCTAAGCAGAAGGTAGGTTATTGTAATCAGGCAACTAATAGAGAGAACAAAATCCAAGTTGTTGGGATAAAAAAAATAAGAAAACGAAACAAAAAAGATACGATTATGATGTACCACTAAGGAGAATTTTCTGCATCTTGCTCTCTAATTTCATCTCCAACAGAGACAGCATATGCTTTCTGGTTTTTCTAACACTTGTACTGAAAGCCTGAAGATATTGATGAAGGGTTGAAGCTCAATTGATCATATTGATACAGTAGCAGTGAAGAAAATGGGTTCAAAGAAGCCTTTTCTGGTGGCGCTTCTGGTGCATGCTCTTTCTTCTGGCATGATCTTACTCTCCAAGGCAGCATTCGATATGGGTATGAGTATATGTGTGTTTGTCTTCTATAGACAAGTCGCCGGAACTATTTTCTTGGTCCCTTTTGCTATTGTTTTTGAAGGGTAATGTTACAGTTTCTGTCATCTTTTTGTTGATAATGATTCCAATTAAGCAGCTATTGCCCAGTTTTGTCTCTTCCTTCTTTTCTTGCATTCCAGGAAAAAAGCCAAGCCACTTTCATTAGTGACCTTCTGCAAGATTTTTATGGTTGCTTTACTGGGGTATGTAATGCTTGGAAATTCCTTTCTCCAGCTCCTCTGCTCGGAAGACAAATGTTAATCTGCTCTTGAACTGTAACTGTTAATTTCAAGAAGGAAATTCGCCTGAATTATATGTTTTTAATTTTCGTTCCATTTAGGATTACCTTTCCCCTGAACATTTACGGGTTAGCTCTCGTTTACACATCTGCAAGTCTTGGTGCTGCCGCGGTTAATTGCCTTCCCGTCATAACATTTGCCGTTGCAGTTTTACTCAGGCAGGTTTTAGTAACTATTTTTTTTTATTGGTTTGCCTTGCTTTTACGTTTTGATTTGAAAATTGACTAATTCAAATTAAGTTTAATATTTCTTCAAATATTTCATATTTATTGTATCAATCAGTAAAAGTGAGAATGATTTAGACATAAAATCTTTCGAGACTTTAATGGTACCAAAAGACTTAATGACATTGTTCATTATGGTTATACCAGTACGTAAGGTTGCTTTGTTGCAGGATGGAGAAGGTGACACTGAAGACAGTCCCTGGCATTGCAAAAGTTGCAGGTATAGTGGTGTGCATGGCAGCGGTTGTTACTCTTGCTTTTTACAAAGGACCTGTTTTGAAACCTCTGTTCCATCCCCATTTCCAACGTCATAGCGGTGGCCAAGATTATCACAATGCTGCTCATGATTCTTCTTCCAGAAAATGGCTACTTGGATGTTTCCTCTTGTTAGTTTCCTGCATATGTTGGTCCCTCTGGCTTGTGTTTCAGGTAGCGCTTACTATCATTAACCCATAAGAATTACGTAAAATTTTACATTCCTGTAGGTATTGATTACTCTTTCTCTTCTTTAAATACTATCTTGTTGTTTGATAATGAAAGCCACTTATTACTTGTCAATTTGATGGTTCTAGTTTCATAAAAACAGGCTCAAATTTTGAAAGCCTACCCTTCCAAGCTTACTTTCACAAGCGTTCAGTGCCTGTCGGGTGCAGTTCAGTCATTTCTTGTTGCTATTGCTTTGGAAAGAGATCCTCACCAGTGGAAGCTGGGATGGAACTTTAGACTGCTCGCAGTAGTTTACTGTGTAAGCAAACAGAAAGACTTTAATAATATCTTAGAGAAATCTATAATGGAGGAGAATATACAGAAAAAGGAAAAAGATATGAAACTGTTAAAACCAATGTTATCTTTCTTGATTCTATACATTTTTGGCAATGATTTCAATCTTTTTTAACATTATTTAAACTTGTTGCATTAATCTGTAACAGGGGGTTGTTGTGACTGGTGTTGCATACTTTTTGCAAGCATGGGTGATTGAAAAGAAGGGACCAGTTTTCCATGCTGTGATGATACCATCAAGCCTGGTCATTACAATTCTTGGCTCAGTGTTTCTCATAGGGGAAACCATTAATCTAGGAAGGTAAACAATTTTATCCAATTGAAATAATACATCTTAGATTTTGAAAAAATTCGAGAAAAAGAAAGCTAAAACGTTAATACGTATATCTTACTGTGAATGTAGTGTTTTGGGGGCAATCTTGTTAGTGATAAGCCTTTACAGTGTTTTATGGGGAAAGAGCAAAGAACAGAACAAGGATAGTGTGGGTTGTTTACCTGTTCAAGATCAAACAGACTGTAGTACACAAGTGAAAGAAACACCAGTTAGCAGCAACATCCCTCGGCCATCATTATCGACGTCATTAACATGATCCATGTTCTTTGATGTGTTTTTCTTCAATCTATTATTTTCTTCTGCCATTTTGTAATTGTTTTATAGTTTTCGACAAGCTTCTAATTTGTATTTGAGCTTCAAACCAATTCATAAAAATTTGAGTTAATGGATTTATTTTGTTTGATATTCGGATCATATTGAGTTCGTTTGAGTGGACTTCAAACCATTTTGAGTTTCAAGACTGGATCAAGAGTATTAACAAATTTACTAAGTCATTATTCCAAAGTTGAAAGAATGGGATAGGGCTACTAGCTACTTTTAGGGACAATAATGGTTTAAATTGATTCAGTTTTTTTTAATAATACAAGTTATTATAAATTTCTAAAATTTAATTTGAATTTAATTTTTTTTTTAAATCAATCCAATCCGTACTAAATTTTATCAATTTAATTTGATTTGATTTATCAATTTTTTTTAATTTTTATGTATTATTTTCATAAGATTTTTAATATATTTATATATAAAATAATTATTTTTACATTATAAAAATTTTAAATATATATATATCATTAAAAATATATAATTCAACTTAATTCTTTTATTTTTTATTTTTTACATTTTAATCCAAAATCAGATTTAAATTTAATATATACAGTTAATATTCAAATTTAACTCGAATTGAATTTAAAAAATCAATTCAACCAAATAAAATATTACAATTACGAATCCATTTTTTTTTTTTCTTATCTTTAACTATTATCAAATCAACTCATTTTCTAGGTGTAATTTTAATAGTAACTAGTAGTTGTTGTCACGAAATTTGCTTCATGAATGTTTGTTTTTTTTTTAATTCCATAGTATCTAATTTATTGGTGAAGTAAGAAAAAAACTGTAATTGCCCGCTGTAATACTAAATCAAAGTTATTTTGGCTTCGTCGATTACTGAAGGATATGGCTATTGCATAATCATATTGCTATTTAGATTACTTGTAATAATGTGTTTCAGAAACACAATAAAATATATTGAAATTAGTTGTCATTTTGTACGTCATCATGTTACTTAAACAACCATTAATTTGACTTTTGTGTCTTTTCCAAACTCAAATTGGTATCTATCAAAATATCTTGAGTTTAAGGGGCGTTAACGTAATTATAATAAATTATAAAGATTATGAGACAATTACGATTACAATATGATTATCTTGATTCTCTTTTAAATTGAGAACCTCTTATATACTTTTTTTTTTTTAATTTTTAATTTATCTTTTAAATTTTTTATTCTTATGACATGCCACCAAATCTAAAAATCAATCGGCAAAATCTTTTTATCTACATATGTCGCCTTCTTGGTACAATTTCTTTTCTTGTAACACCACACTTTTTCCGAAGGAGTTATGCGGGCAAACAAATTAACTTTTTTCCTTTTGTTTGTAGCATTTTCAAGAGCAAAACTGTTTTAGAAAAGAGATTTTCCTAGCTGGGACGAGAAAGGTTAAAAGTTAGGACTTTATTAACACATATAAATGTATATCTTTTATCTTTTATTTTATGATTTGTCTTTTTGGTCAAATCTCCTATTGAGTTAGTGCAACTTGACCTGTGACACCAACTTAATTAAAAGTTTTAATAAATATTAATATATATATATTGATGGAATTTTAATTGATAGACACATTTATCCTGTACTCATCGTGAATAACTTTTTTTAATGAACAATTGGTATGAATATAAAAGTAAAATCAGCTTATCATGAACTAATTGCGTGTCTTATTTGTAAATGACTATAAAACTCAATTTCCATAAGCAAAAGCCTATTAATTTATCTTGCTATGACCCACTTTTGTGGGTCCTATGTGAACTGAAAATGTATCTAATTTCAAAACATGAGAAGAAAACATGTGAAGATCAGACGGGTAGTTGAAGAGGCAATAACATTATGGGATTCATTACGGAGTTTGTTCACCAACCATATCTTGTTCAAATATTTTCTACCATACATTCATAACTAAGAATTGAATATTGGATCATGTGTTAACTATTGTGTCAAATGATTGTTGCATCTCTAATTATAATTAACTTATCAAAAAATAAAAATTTCTCAATTGTGGTCTTTATTTGGCTTGGATTAATTAGGGCAGTAAAGTTTCGACACATTCAATATAATTTTATAAAATATTATAGACTTCATTTGGCATTTATAAATTGAAGTAGAAACCATGGATACACACACAAAAGGAAATATCTAGCATTTCATATAAAATTATTTGCTTTAATAAAGGCAAAGAAGATGTAGTGGGAATGTCATGTCAGATAAAGAACTTGTCATGTTATCCATTTTTTGGAGGTACAGCCATAATCTGCCCTTTGCTTTTGAAGTCTCTTTAGCGTGCTTTAAGGTGGCGTATTTATTTATTCACTTCTGTTTTTTCCTCCCAATGGCTTTGTTACTCAAAATAAAGTAATTCTAATGATGAAAGCATATATATATATTTGATGTATTAATAATATATAAACTCTACATACTATTATTTAATTACAAAATATCACATTATTAATGAATAAATTTTAAAAATTAAAAATTTCAAAATGTAAATATCTATACATCCAAATAAAAGCCACTATATGTCTATGCTATTTATAAAACTCTTGATTGAGTTTGGTATCAACAGTCAAATGACAATAATTCAATTTGAAGAAAGGACAAAAAATCTATATCTATACTAGTTATAAAACTCTAAATTGAGTTTGGTGTTAAAAGTCCAATGGTACCAATTCAGCTGAGGAAAGTAAAAAATAAAATAAAATAAAATAAATTCATGATATTAAATAATAAAACAGGTTATTATTGTCATTAATTTTTTGTATAATATTTCTTTTTGAAAAATTTTCTACTTCTTAAAAACTACCCACTTCTTTCTAAGAAACAACCCCAATATAACTTCTTTTTTTCTTCTAAAACATGGTTTTTAACTCCACCTCTTAACAAACATGTGAAAATTAAGTTTTGCTTTCGACTCCACACATTACTTTGTTCAGATTTTAATAATTATTAAATTTATTACTTATTCCATCCTAAATTGCTAGTTTCTCTTTGATTTTTATGCAGTTTAATTAAAAAAAAAAACCATTGACTAATTTATTTGATGCTGAAATTAAAACTTCTTTTATGAGATTGATTTTCATAGTTTTTAATCTGAAAAACTAAAAAATATGAAAAATAATTTTATAATATAAAAAAATGAATTTTAAGTGTTCAAAAAATAAAAAAAGAAATATTTAATTTAGGATATCCAAAAAAGAAAAATGAATAAAAAAAAATGAGATGGAGGAACTATAAATTTAAACTTCTTTTGTTGATTCTTTTACATTCGAAAGCAAATAAGTAAAAAAAATGTGTTAGGGTATAAAAGGAAACTTCTTTTTTTTGAAGGATCCTAAACAATATATATATATATATATATTTGTTTATATGAAAAAAATGCATGATTTTATTCTTATGAAGACTCATATAATTTATGTTACGTTTTAATTATTTGTGTATATCAAATCAATTGCGATATTTCTTTTTACTTTTTATTTTTTTCCATAAAAAATTTAAACAAAATAAATAACAAAAGCATCAACTAAACAAAGATATTATACATATAATTAACCGAGTTTGAACACGTGGTTCTGTTCCTTGGGATCACTTTCTTGGTTCGTTTTTCATAAAGTCTTTCTTCGTAGTTGTTGACAGTTTGCCCTCGGTCCTCAACCTTTTTTTCTTTCTCATAATGCCGCATTAATAATGTAATTGGACAAGTAACATGATATAACAATGTCACATGACATATAGTAAGATAAAAATGTAACAATAAATTACTTAAAAGATAACAAAAACTAAATGGCTTCCCGTTTCTTTTATTTTTGTTGTATATAAAAAATTAATTGGTCAATAGCTTTGTTCTAAGATTGGATTATTTGTTTAAATCTCAAAATTTATCCGATATTTGGTAAGGCTTGTATAAAAATATTAAATTCATTTAACGTATTTAAGCAAAAATTATCAAGCGGGATTAAGCCATTTGTTAATTGAACAGACTTTATAATTACAAGAAGGTACTTTACAACTAAACCATTTATTAATTGATCGGACTTGAGCAAATTAATTTATGGACTGAATTATCAAGCAGGATTAAGCTAGATAAAACATTTAAGTTATTGATATTATGTCAACCTTCGGAGTAGCCCATGAATGGTTTTTTTTTTTTTTTTTTTTATAAGCTCTATTGATTAGTGCGCAACATGTGACCTTATAAAACAGGTTCATATATTTTTTTTATATTCAGAATTGGCGGTAAATTTATCAATATAGTTAGCGAAATTGTGGAGGTATAAGAAATTGAAAGATGAATTAAAGGAATAATATAGAACAAAAATATGCAAGAAAGAAGAATTCAAAGAGTTTTAATTTTATTCCTTAGACCCATTAAACTAATTTTCCTCAATTAAGTTAATATATATATATATGTTAAGGTTTGTAGCCATTTTTGTTAAATATAGTGGCTTCATGTTTCAATTTGGTTTCTGTAATCATGCTAACTCTTTATGATTACAAGATATGTTAATTATAAAATACCTTCTTGTAACACTGTTGAAAACTCATAAAAGGTTGGTGATTTGCTTAATAAAAAAGTTTCATTTTATTGTCAACTAAAGTTTGATCTTTGTGAGAAACTTTTCAAAAGTGAAATCTTTATTGCATCTGATTGATTTGAGAGAATGCACCCTGAAAATTTTCGGACGAGAAAATTATGTTCAGAATAGCCCTGATCATCTATTCATCTTATAAAAAAAAAAAAAGCACTCCTCAAAATTGGTTATGAATATTTTTCTTTTATTATCATACCCATCTAGCACAACTACTTACTAGGTAGCATAGAATATATATGGTGGCAACCCATACTAATTTCCATTGCTTAATTAGAATTTAGGTGGGTTCACACTTTCACATAACTACCCTCTAAGCAAATACCAGATCATATATATATAGTGGTAGACAGAGCAAGTCGAGCTCATTATTCCACCGGAAATGGGTGCAAAGAAGCCATACGTTGTCGCCTTTCTAATACAAGCAACATATGCTGGCAATGTCTTGCTTTCCAAGGCTGCATTTAATGCCGGTATGAGCACTTTCGTCTTCGTCTTCTACAGACAATTTGCAGGAACTCTTTTCTTACTGCCTTTTGCCATCGTTTTTGAGCGGTATACTAGTAATTCAATTTCCTTTTGTTCTTTGATGATGATGATGATATATATATTTGTAAATAACTTCATACCAAATTTTCTAGCTGTCTCTTAATATTCCAGGAAAAGTCCGAATCCGCTTTCCATGGCAATCTTCTGCAAGATTTTTATGCTAGCTTTTCTTGGGTACGTGCGCAGGTGGCTTTGAGTTTATCCATTCGTGTATGACGAAAAATGTCATATTATTCGACAAACAAGGGAAGATTTAATTGATGTCTCCTTACAATTTTGGTTTCAGGATTACTTTGTCCTTGAATGTTTATGGTGTTGCCCTCGTTTACACTTCTGCAAATCTTGGTGCTACAACAATTAATTGCCTCCCTGTCACAACATTTGCCTTTGCAGTTTTGCTCGGGTAGATCTTCTCAACATTAATTTTTTTTTGTTCTTTCATTTGCATTGATGATTTTATACTTCATCACTTCACCCATGGAAAAATAGAAAAAAAAAAGAATGAAACTAATTAATTAGTAATTAGAATTTTTATTTTCATTGAGAAAACTTCAAACTTGCAGTTTGTTCAATAAAACTGTAACTAAATGTTTTTTTTTTTCATATGGCTAGTTAAATGTAGCTAAATGTTTCTTTATCTTTTCCTCAAAGAATCCTAAGTTTATTGGTGTGATCATTGGCGGCATGGAAAAGTAATAGGATACTGATCCATGGAATAAATTGTTATCTTAATTTAAGTGACATGATTGAGCTCGGAGTCAGTAGTATCATAGTCACTTCGAAGGACATTATGCTAAATAAATAATTGATAGATAGTTCCTTTGCAGGATGGAAAAGGTGAACATTAGGACAGCTCCGGGAATTGCAAAGGTCGCAGGTATAGTAGTGTGCATGGCTGGTGTTGCTGTCCTTGCTTTCTATAAAGGGGCCCATTTGAAACCTTTAGTCCACCATGGTTTGGAATTTGGTCACGGAAACCGGGATCATCACGATCATGTTTCTTCTGCCAAACGGATGTTGGGTTGTTTCCTCTTGTTAGTTTCTTCCATGTGTTGGGGCCTATGGCTCGTTCTCCAGGTAGCCTCTACCATTTAAATTAATTTTTTACCGTCAAATCATTGCAATATTGATCAGTTTTTACGATTTCTCATGCATCACTGAAACAGAAAATTTTAGTTGTGATCAACAATTTCAAGTATGTAAATTAATTATCTTCGCAAGGGAACTTAAAAACAAAATCCTCACCCAAATTAAGGATTTGTCTTCAACTATTTCTTTCATTCCGTTTTCATCTCTTACGTCGAATCATTCCATTTTCCTTTCCCCTCAACTTTTCTTCCTTGTCACCTAATATAATCGAGATGGGAAAAAGGTTTAATTTTTCTGTTCTAAATTAATTATACATCTACTAAATTTCTAAGGGATAATCAATGAATAATTAGTGGACCACATAGTTTTTCCACCACTTAATGGAAAAGGTGTCTTATAGTTCTTTCATAGATGGCTCTTCGGGAATTCTTGAAATGATGTATCAATAAATTATTCATCTACTTTATTTTCTACTGTTGGTGTCTCCCAAAGTTCTTATGAACTGATCATCTGAATAATTGGAGCAGTTTTAATTCTGGTATCAATGTATTTCATATTAATGATTTTCTTTTTGGCCAACTATTGATATAACAACTGACAGCTGATAAAACTTGACCATAATAATTTTATTACTGAATAGACTGTTTCTGACCGACAACAGGCCCAAATCTTGAACATCTACCCATCGAAGCTGGCATTCACTAGCCTCCAGTGCCTGTCAAGTGCAATTCAGTCATTTCTTTTAGCTGTAGCTTTCAAGAGGGACCTCCGGGACTGGAAGCTGGCCTGGAATGTTAGACTGCTCTCAGTATTATACTGCGTAAGAAAACAGGGTGCTTTTTTACTGGAAAATTAGTTTGAGTGTTCAACAAAATGTCATATTCTTTAAAGCAAATACTTTTCGGTAAAGTATCTAAGACGGAATAGTCAAAAGAAAGTCGACACTCTTGCCTGGTGAATGGATAACCAATTTTAATACTTAATTTTTTTTTTACACAAGTATACAATAAGTATTAAAGTACAAAAAAGTTTTCATTGCTATCTTTAATTACTTTTGTCTTTTTCTCTTTTTTTGGCCTAAACATTTCCAACATCATTTGACGCATAGCAAATTGTAATACAGGGTATCTTGGTAACGGGCCTAGCATACTATTTGCAAACATGGGTGGTTTCAATGAAGGGTCCAGTTTTTCTAGCTATGACAACACCTTTATGTCTGATTATGACAATCCTTGGTTCCATGTTTGTCCTAGGCGAGGTCATTAATCTAGGAAGGCGAACTACTTTACTCATTTTAATTACATAAAGCATTTTCCATATATAATTGAGGATTACCCATTGAGGGTTAAGTCTTTTCCATATGTAATTACTTAAAGCAAACTATGAATTAAAGTGATAATCAAAGTCTCAACTTTGTGCTCTTGCCTTTTTGACTGAGGAAAAGAGCAAAAACAAATTAATTATCGTTTTTCTCCAAAATCTTTTCGACCTTGATTGTAATTTGTGCATAGCATGGAAAACTTTTACCAACTTTAAATGTTGTTTTGTTTTGCACGTGTAGTGTCTTAGGTGGCGTCTTATTGGTGATAAGCCTTTACAGTGTCTTATGGGGGAAAAGCAAAGAAGAACGTATGGAGAACCAATTGTTACCAGTTCAAGATGAAGAAAAATCCACAGATTTGAAAGAAACAGAAGCCTCAATTGCCAAACCAACCTCATTGGCACAAAATATGTGATCAGTTGAGGACTGCCAATAAGCTATAGACCTAGAAATTAATCAACATGTGTAAGAGATTAAAAATGTTACAAGAAAAGGAATTCTTATATTCTCAATTGTGTAAAGTCTGTCAAGAAAAGAAATCCTTATATTTTCAATCGTGTAAAGTTCGTACAAAGAGTGTGTATGTATGAAGAAATTCTCACTAATTAATTACGAGAGAGAATCAAACTAAGAATATTGTTGACACTTAAAGTAATCCATAGAATTTGGACTAAGAAACTTAGCTATAAAGTACAAATTAGACCCAACCCAATTCAAGTACTTAATGTTAAATTGGGTTTAAATTAGGTAATTAGTAATTAATTAATTAATTTGAGTAATAGAATCATTATAAAATCTCCCTAAAAAAATCAACGGATAGAATTGACACGTTTAGTGGAAAAATTTTAAAAGATAATGCCACGAAAAAGGAATCAGTTTGTCAATGAGGAACATTAATTGGAAAGCAAGGCAAAAGGAGGAAACTCACGGAATCTTGCTAAAAGTGTTGGGGATGAGCAACTTACAAAGGTAAATCAGGCTACATTGACGGTTGTTTTTAAGACGGCACTTGAAAATGCAAGTTTCAATGCGAACCAGTTATGTAACAGTATCAATAGTTCCATGAAAGCTGTTTTCAGAGGCAAAAGCATACTTTAGATGATGCTAAGAATATTCTCAATCATAATGTGAGATGAGTACCATTCGTGGAAGTAAATTTAACATTAAGTTAAATCAAATTTAAATTGGGCTTTGGACATGATTTAAGGTTTGGGTTTCATCTTATTCGATTCAAAAATATTTTTTATTAGGTTTTACTTTAAATATTTATTTAAAAATATTAAAATATTAATATAAGAACAATTTTATATTTTAATAATATATCTCACTTAAATGGGTGAGCCGGATCGAGCTTGTGCTTAGGTTTTCAAAGTGTCACATGAGCTTGGCCTGAGTATTTCTAGTGTTCTTTGCTATTACGGTGATAAAAGAAACTTAAAAATGAAGAATTTGTCAAAATTTTAAAATTTTTTTATTATCATGTTGTGAAGCAGTCGACATGAATATATTATTTGATCAAGGTATGGTAAGGTGGAATACGACTCAAGGGGTTCATTATCTTTTAACAACTAAGAATCAAAACATTAACACTCGTAAATATTGATGATTAATCTTAAAAATGTTCATAAACTGAGTTAACCTCAATTTGGGTCTTGTCCACCGATTAGATTGATTTAAAAAATATTATTAAAAATTACTTTATATTAACATTTTGAAATATATTTTAAAATTAATATTAAACAAAATAAATTTTTTTAATAAAATAATATATTGGGGGAGGTTAGGATTTGAAAATTCCTATCTCATACTCAGCTTGAAACGGACTAGGCCCACAATCTTGATAGGCCACTCGGCTCACGGACATGTCACTTGAAAAGCCATTGACTTATCCGTTTCTTTGCTTTGCCAAATGACGCAGACAAAATTTTCGCTTTTAGTACGAGTCATTTTGATTATTATTAAACTTGAAATTTTTTCTATTGGCAAAAAAATGTAAAAATTTTTTTATCCGTTTTCTTTTTAAATTTTTTTACTAAATCAATTGAAAACTATAAAAAATATATTTTAATCTCTCGAACTTTGAGAATAATGAGTAAAATGTACCAATCATTTATAATTTTTATAAAACATTTTATTTTCATTTACAATATTTTAAAAATGTTTAATTCTATCCAACCATTAACAACCGACGGCGATGATGATGATAATAATTTAACTGACATAACTCACGTGATGTCAGATTTTAATGACGACAATTGATGAAATTGATGAATTTAAAACATTTTGAAAAAATTGTAAAAAAATTGACAAATAGAGGTCATTTATTCTTATTGTTTACTCGGCTTACAATTCGCAAAGAAAAAAATCAGTGGGACATTCCTCCATCGCATTTTCATTTAAAAAAAAAACGATATACACTTATAAAATTTTTAAAATTTTATTATAATATATAAAAATTTTAAATACGTTTCACCTAAATTCTTAAAATAAAAAGTAAATAAAATGAACATTGCATTGTCCTTTTATTTTAGACAAAATCTTTCCATATCAACAATGGATACGCAGATCTTTCCAATTCATTACGTGCCTACCTTTTGCATTTATCATTATCACCGTGTTCAATTCTCGAAAAACCAAACCAAAATAATAATAATTATAATAATAAATTCAAATTGACCTAACCAATTCATAAATCTAAAGAAAGAAACTGTTGGAATTGTTACAATTATTTGTAAATTATATATGATCAACATCACAAAGAAAACAGTCTTACAATGTTTTATTTATCAACAAGCATCTGTCCAAGCTGGTGCTTACTGAATAACATATATCGTTTTCAGTTGATAGAAGACTATACATACGAAAACTGATCCAATTTTGCTTCTTTTCCAAATGATGAATTTCTGGGAAAAAGAGTATAGTTGTCTTGTCGGTACAACTGGCGAGTTAAATTTAGTGAGCTGCCATTGGTGATCACCATCAAAAGGACTTTACGTGATTTTGTTGGCGTGTCCTGCTTCCTCATATTCTTATTTTGCATGTTTTATATACGTTTGCTCTAACTAGAATTTCTAGTATTAATTATTAGTCCCTGTCCCTCCAAAACATCATTTAATTTCTGTGCCTATTTTAGTTGTGAAACAATTGTTGACCTTTACACTTCTCTCTCTCTCTCTCTCTCTCTCTCTCTAGATATATATATATATATATATATTAACATTGTAAATGTTTTTGACAACAAAATAATTATACTAAAAATAAAAAAAAAATGCTTCCTCTGTACCAATTAAATTCTTACAGTTGATTTTTATTTAATAAAATCACCATTATTTTAAATATTTAAAATAATTAAATTTTATAAAAGATATTTGAAAATTATCTTATTAAAGTTTATAAAATATATTTTTTCATATTTTTATAAATGATAAATATAAAATAACAGAAGACAGTAGCTTAATGTTTTACCAATAAAATAAGAATATATAACAAGTTTATTGGGGTGGAATAAACCTGTCTATGAATAGCGTCGGGTCAAGCCAGGTTGTTGAATGCCTTGCCCAAGGCGTAATCCACATTTAGAATGAAAAAATGTCTGATTAAAAATTGGATTAGTTGAAGCTGACGTTTAAAGGTTGTGGGATCTAAAAAGGGTTAAAGTCTCTTCTTATCCAATTGTTTAAAAAGCGAAAAATGGCATTGTTTTTATGGCGTTAGCCTCCTTCATTATTTTTAACCCGAAAAAAGCACTCACTAGGTGAACAAAAAATATATTTTAGAAAAAAAAAAGTTACATAGGGGTAATTTTTTTAGAAAGAATTAGATAATTTTTTTTTTACAAAAATATTTCTAAAAAATAGAAAGATATTTATATCTCTATTATAGTTCATGATATTATGAATTTGTTTGATTTATTTGTATTTATTTGTATTGAGTTTGTATCGTTTGAATCGTGATATCAAATTCAGTAAAAAATTGTATTAGTATATATATACTTTTAATTACTATTCAAATATATGAGTCTCAAGAGTTATGAATGGGTTTCATATATTCATACATGATGACGTTTATGTTGGATGCATGCATTGAAAAATAAAATATTAGGTAAAAAAGTAATAGAGGAACCAAATCCTTTTTCTTTACTTTTAAAAGAAAATTTAACATAAAGTTACAAGTGGACGCATATAAAACTAACAAAAGACTAAAAGCAATCATGACATTAATTTGGTGTTTTGTGATCAAAGCAAAGAAGATATATATAATTACATCTATGATTGATAAAGCTAAGGGCCGTCCATGTTGAATGCAATAGCGATTATAATTGGCATGGGATTCATAAGAACAACGTTTGCGCATGGAATTTTACGTTTAATAATTCCTTTTTCCTGGTGTCTTTTGCTACGATAGCATGCAAATTTCGTCATGGTGTTCTTATGCAAAAAAGAAAATGTTGAAGCCCCAATGGAAATTTATGGTTCAACTTATTGCTCGGAAAAGTAATCAAAACCCATCTTTTGTTCTGAATAGAACTATAGCTGTTGAGTTATCAATATCTTGCTTTAACAACCAAAGTTGATTTGTGAACATTAAAAGGTTTTTGTTTTTTAATTCGTAAGGCTCGAAAGCAACAGCCTCATTGAAAGATACATATGCTACTTTGTTTCTTTGTGAATCTGTGGATTTCGCAAAATGAACATACATACTCTTTCCTTTAAAGCAGTCTCAACATTGTTTTGTGATCCACAGCTAAGGATATATCATATATGACCATTTTTTTATGAAATTATTGGGCTTTGGAATATTCTTTTACTCTCACCTCAAACTCAAAGGATATTCATCAAAAGAATTTACATCATTGATTGAATTTGTTTAGAATTTATGTATTTATGTTTCTTTTAATTTGTACCGAAACGTGAAGGGGCTTTATTTAAGGGTTTTTTTTTTTTTTTGGTTAAGGAACCAAATGGTTACAAAACTATAACTTCCTAACAAAAGGAATAGAAACGACTTCCAAAAAATACATTGAATGTATGAACCCCAGATTCTCTCAATACCATAAACTCTTTAAAACTGAAAAAAATGGAGATAACAACATAGAAAAATTTCTCACCTATTATCAATTGTCCAAATTCACAAAATAACCTCAAACATATGTCCAACAAGCCTTCAGGTCTTCAACCAAATTGCTACAGCATCCATCAAATTTCCGTCTACACCCACCTTAACCAAAATATTATCGAGCCAACACCATATTGTCCATATATTTCTCCACAAATCCAATAAAATCAACTCTTCCATATACTATATCATAGCTAGCATTTTCTATGTCATTGTACTTAGAAAACTTGGTCATTTTCTTCAAGGGTTATAGATAGCAAACTCTAGAACAAAGTACTATCGAGTAGTGCTACCCTTTTCTATGTCATTGTACTTAGAAAAATAGCTATTTATGGCATGAGATACTGATCAATGATTGAAATTGGCATTACGCGGGAACATATCTTATTTTTCCCGAACAAAACAGCACAGTTCTAATTTCGGAAAACCATTTGCAAAATACAAAAATGTAAAAATTAGAACCCACTCGGGATACTTTTATAAATATAAAAAGGTAAAATCTAATAAATGTATAGATATAGATCGATATTTGGGAAAATTCGTTAAAATGTCATTTCATAATTTTTCTTCATTTCTTTTCTCCAATCGAACTATTTCAATTTAGTAGAGAAATTCATGTGTATGCACAAGGCTTATCACTTTCCTTCCTCTATACATAATAGCAGTCACATATGCAAGCACGTATAACTTAACCAAGTTCCAAATTTCTGATGAATTATTTGTTGGTATATGTAGTTTTGTAAAGCTGAGAAGTTCTAAAAGCAATGCACATAGGAAGCTAAAAATATTAGAAATGTTTTTGTGTTCCAACGTGTGGTATGAGTAGTACTCATCGTACAACACCCAAATATTCACGAATATCATGTTTCTTTTTCAAAAGAATCTTGCATGTTTTTCTTAGCGAAGAAAATATCAGCCGCAGCAAAGGTTCGATTTAATGGTATTCGGCTTGAATTTGAATTTAGAACGTAACAAAATTTTGTTTGATCTTATCTCTAAAACAATTTGTTGTTGCTTTGATTCAGATAACGATGTGACTTCAAGCGTATTGATTGCACGTTTCATGGCTTTTTTTCCTGAGACCACGTGGTTTTTTTCTTTTTTTGGCGCAAAGACACCACATGGTTTTTAATGCTTTTTATTTTTACTTGATTTTCTCTTTCCTTTCCTTTTTTCTTCTTTAAATTCCAGTTAATAGTGAATTTTGCTAACAAAGTACCCAAAGGACACTCTTTAAGAAACAACTTATTTAGTTTATTTATTATAATTAATATTATTTTATCAAGAGTTATTTTATTGGTGAGTCCCTTAGGGTTTTAGAATTTTAAAATAAAGTATTTTGCTTAGGGTTTATATGAGGCAAAAAGTGAGGTTAAGATCGAGGTTGTATGGCTTAGAGAGGTTCAAAATGATTTTGTGTAAGGTTTTAGGTGTAGCTCAAAAAATTCTTGTGAAATCCAATTAGGGCAAATAAAAATCGTTTGATTGTATATTGGTAGCTACAACAACATATATGTCAGTTGTAAAGGCTAAAAAATTGCAAATTTGAATATTAAATCACTTCTTTACCAAAAAGAAAAAGAGGGTCTCTTTCCCAAACATTTAATAAAATGAATTAGGTTTAGGTATGCAAATTATGACTTTGTGAGAAAAAAAAAAAAAAGATGGTTTTGGACGATGACATTTGGTGAAGAGATTTGAGAATTTAATCATATAACCAAATCAACCAACAAAAAAGATTCATAACATTTATAGTCGATATTGTACTCAAAACCACTTAACTTATAATCTTTGATTGATAAGTTTTAATTATTGTTTCTTACAATTAATTATAATTAAGATTATTCCTTAATTAATATTATTGAGTTATTCAAAAAAAATTAATGATCTTAATTTTTTTTTGGTGAGTGATTATCGAGAATCACACTATCAAACACCTCGAAGTTTTTCCATATTAAAAAAGAAAAAAAGAAATCAAATTGAAAGAGATACTGTTTTTTAGTGGAAAATCATCATGAAATGAAAACTTATATAATTAAAAAGAGATCTCAAAACAAGACATATAATAATTTTTTTAGTATAAAATTTACTTTTCTTTCATAGCGGGAATCTCTCTGTCTCCTACATTATTTGATGGAATCCATGAACTTTGATAATAACAAATTAAATATGGCTATATATGTTATTCTTGAAACTATTTTGCCTTTTAATTAGTAACCGAAAGATCCAAGTGTCATATTTAATATGGCTATATATATATATACATATTATTCTTGAAACTATTTTGTCTTTGAATTGCGTGGACGTTTTAAAGTGAACGATGGTGGGTTTAAAGGAGGTTAGAAAGAAATGAAAAAAAGAAGAAACGAAGAATTTAATCTCTGCTTTATTCAGATTAGATACCATTAGAGAAATAAATGTATTTCAAATAAAGCAGAACTCTATAGAAAAGGAAATAGAAAAGAATTATTTATTAAAATCTTAGTGCTTCAGGCACTTGTTTAAAACATGGAGAAGCATCGTCAAACTGCCTTTTGAACATTTACCAAAACAAATATTAAATAATTTACATGACAAAATCAGGGGATGGGTGGGCTTTATGCCAATTGTTCCCATGCATCATGTTTGCCATCATGAATTACTGTTGATTTGAGAAAGAGAGACTATTTTTTAATTTTTTTAAAGCATGTGAATACCTATTTTTTATTTGTAATTTTAAATAATAATAACATATTTAATATATATAGTTATATAAAGTACAAATAATTGTAATTAATAAAATGTTTGTTAAAATGTAAAGTTTGTTTTATGCATATTTAGTAATTAACATAAAATTTATTATTTTAACGCTAATGTAAATTAAAACCTTGAAAAAATTCAATGTTCATTTCCGGACATACTTGTTAAGTTTTTTTTTTTTTTTTTTTTTTTAAATTGTTTTGATCTTGGCATCGGAGGTGTTGTAATACTTCTCATCTACAAAGGCCTTACAAGCATAAAAATTCAATCTCGACATTTTAAAAGCATGCAGATTCTTGTCTCGGGATTTATACCAAAGCATTGAATTTAATAGTCTAGATAAATAATTATATGATAATTTAGAATATAATATGATATTAAGATATAAAATCGATACAAATAAAAAATATAAAAAAAATACGATTTAAAATTTTAACAAAAATAATTAATAAATTTAATAAAATAAAAAATATATTTTATATTTTTGTATCAACACAAATTATAATTTGAAATTTTCATATAAAATATAATAAAAATCTCAAGCCAAAGAATACATCTAACTATACAAATAAAAAATATTACAATTCCTTTTTAAAATATTGATAATTTGTGTTGCGATTTAAATAAAGTTTATTACGCTCTAGGCTCCTCTTGTTCCTAAACGAAAGAGGAGGACAAGTGTTTGAAATTGTTTATTTGCAAAATAAAGTGTCACTTATTTATCCATATGGTAATTAACTCACTTGATTTGCATGTGTGATCGAACAATGGAATTAATTTTATGGCCGGTGTGACTTAAGACTATTAGTTATTTAATGAATGGACTTGATCTTAAATATCAATCATGTATATTTCTTTCTTTTACTTCAATTTTTCATCGTTGATCAGTTCTTAGAACTCGCTTGATACTTGACTAACTTGATGTTTGATGTATTATATATTTTAAAGAGATTATGTGTTGGTGAATTATTGAGAATTATAATTTTTAATGATTTAATTTTTTTTCAATGGTTTTAATAATTTATTTTTTGAAATTACTTAATTGAAGAATTTTATTGAAATATATAGTTCAATCCCGATCTATGATCAGATGTAAAGATGATAATAGGGATATAATAGTGAATGAGTAAGTTAAATTTTAATCTTTAACATGTGAAATGAACAATAAATAACAAAAGGAAAATAATTACAGTATATCCCTGAAATCCCCAAACACCTTGAAAAGGGCACCAATCCATCTATCGAAGAAGCCAATTCTAATGTTACTGCATGAATAGTGATGAACGGAGACATCATCACTAATAACTTTTGCTGGTCCCTAAAGGAGTTGTATTATCTTCACCACACACGTCCCAATATAAAGAAGCATGTTGTTTTCAATGGGCATTCCCTTCATTGCCCATTCCTCACTCTTCTCCTTCTATAAACGTTTTCCAATTACCATCGTTGGACTTCAAGTGCCAAAATTTCTCCAAAAAATGGATCAAAAGAAGCCTTATCTTACTGTTATTCTCATACAATCTATTTATGCTGGCATGTTCTTGCTCTCCAAGGCTGCATTCGATGGCGGTATGAACAATTTTGTGTTTGTATTTTACAGACAAGCTGCAGCAACAGTGTTCTTGGTCCCTCTTGCCTTCTTTTTTGAATGGTGAATTTCTCAATTGGACTTGAATTTTATGCCGTGGTGTTTGGTCAATTTTCTTTGAAAAATGTTCAACAAATAAATATATCCAGCTTATTTATTGTTTTCTTTCCAAACTCAAGGAAAACTGCGCCGCCTCTATCATTCGTGACCTTCTGCAAGATTTTTATGCTATCTTTAATCGGGTAAGTCTAGTTGAAATCACTTGTTGAGTTAACCTATTGGAGCCATCACACTCAAAGTCATCATGAAGCTTTGGAGTTTCAATTTAACTGGTTTCTTGTTTTGGGAAATTTTCAATTTCAGGATAACTTTAAGCTTGGATATCTATGGCGTCGCCCTGGTTTATACCTCTGCAACTTTAGCTGCTGCAACAACAAATTGCCTGCCTGTTATCACTTTTTTCTTGGCAGTGTTACTCAGGTAATTATTAGTTCTAGCCCTTGATATGTTCCCAATTATATCCATTCCTTTCCCTTCTTTAGGTTGTGATGAATGATTCGTAACTTCCTTTGTATTTTTTTTACATAAAAAATTTTGAGTTACTTTTTCATCTTATAACTTTCATTCTTCCTATTCTAAGATTAGAATGGTAGAGTTTCTAAATCAAGCTATCACTTCATAAAGAGAATTTTCATGGTTTAATTAGCATGATATTATTTGTGAATGTTACCAATTACTAAACATCCAGAAGCAAAAATACTATGATTTTAATTAATTAATTAGTTTGTTGGTTGGCTTCCTAGTAGAGAAGCCCCATTGCGACTTTAATTTTGTCAAAGGAAATGATGTTAGCATGAGACATGGAATATCAGTGTAGGCTTTTTTGATGTTTCAAGTTTCATATCTATATATGTTGCCAAATTATGCATTGATTGATCACTATTCACTCATATTCTATAACAATTTTATTTGAAATAATTTTAAAAGAAAGAACTTTCCATTTTATACATTAGCTCATGTTAGAATAAGTACCATATTACATGCTTTCATTTAACTTACTTTAAAAAAAAATTAATACTCTCTATGTTTTATTTTCTTCGTCCAACATTTCTTTTTTTGATTGTTTTTAAATTATGACTCTTTTAAACAATTAAATCTCTTTTTTTTTTATATTCTAAAATTATTTTTCATGATTTTTTTACATTAAAAATTATGAAATATCATATTTATAAAAAAAATTAAAAATTCAATATATGCACAAACAAAAGGTTTTTTTTTTTTTTTTTAATTTTGTGCAAGTTAATGTTGGACTAATAATTTGAAACGAAAAAAGTACTATTTAATAATATTTTAAAATTGATTTTATATATTTTCTTATTTTAATTTTAAGATAATAATAATGCCACTTGACAGACAATTCATTGATTCATTAATTAGACCACAAAGAAAATTATATATGATTTAATAATTTTAGTCATTCTCTTTGAAATGTCTTCCTTGATAACATTTGATTAATTAAAAATTAATAGAAGGTTGCTTCATAGGAAATGATGTTTTTGTTGCAATTGCTCTTGTCTAAAAAATTTGGTCGGTGGAAAGAGATCCATTATCATTATGCTAAGGAACAATTCGCGCTTTTTATTAGCCCCATGTAGGAATGGTTTAATAGTATTTTATTTTATATATATTGCTATCTGCTTGATTTTCGATCTCTTTGCTTTCTAAGAAAAGATAAAAAGAATATTTTTATTTTTTAAATTAATTTTTATTTATTTTTATATTCAATCTGAAATCATTAAATTTTAATCATAAATTTAATTTAAAATGTATTATTCACCTCTAAATAGAGTAATGAAAACTTTCATTAATTTTGAAGTAATGAAGAAAATATTTTCCCTTAATTGAATCCCCCTCTAAATCCTGCTAGTATCAAATGAAAAAAGGAGAAAATTTTTATTAAAAGAGAAATAAAAAAAGGAAAGTACAACATGTTTAAGTACCATCCATCCCCAAACCTTTGATACAAATTTTTAATCAATTATTTTCCATAAAATTAAAAAAAAAAAACCATTGATATATATATATATATATATATGATCAATCTGGTATACGCAACAATCCTCCGTAATGTTCTTAGAAATCCTTGGATTAATTAAACCTTCTATTTTATGTCCAAAAAAAAAAATCCTTGCTCAATCCAAGGTTTTGTTTCTTCTCTTTCTTATTCCCTGGTTAGTTAAGTTATTCCTTTCAATCAAAATCAAAAAAAAGAGACATAGGGTCCCATGGTAATGACGTAGTCAAAGAACAATGCCAATACGTAATAAATTCAGAAACATCTAACACTATCACTCAGTGCTTGCAACATAGGTAGACTACAAAAAAATTTCCAACACGTGCTCGGATATAGAGTCAAATGCTCCTTGATTTAGCAATGTCATTTTAACTCTTTATACCATAATTTATAAAAAGAAAAAAACAACAATATTTTATATGTTTGGCTTTTTCATCTATCTTTCTTCTCAATGAATATCAGATTTTTCATAGAATCAAACGACTGAATTTGTCGTGAAGCACATTTTCTTTTGATTTTTTTTCTCTGGTCGTTTTCCCAAGTAACCGAACTTTTATTTGAAGTTAATTTTCTTAGAAACATATTAGTTAACACTTTAATTTAAAAATCTTAAAAGAGTGTCTTTACCAGTTATAATATTTGGATCTTTAAAATTAAAATAAAGAATTTGTCGAATACTATACGCGTGTTAGACAAGGGTAGATGACCAGTGTAGCTCTGAATCCTGATATATACTGCATGGGGAAGATCTTATGATTTTTGGGCAAAAGATATATGGTCTCCAAGCAATGGAGTTTGCTTAATGACAGAACCTGAACTATCAATCATTGGACCACTTAGTTGATGAAAATCAAGCGTCTGTACATAATGTCAAGCCTGAATCTGTTCTCAACTAATTAACGTCCCACTAATTTTGGAGCTACATGTATTTGTAACCTTCCCCACAATGTCTCTTGGGAGAACCAAGTGAAAAAAGTCAAGTCAGAAAGTTTAGCAATTCTTGTCTCTTGCGTCTCATTTCCATAGTATTTAATTCGGAGCACATGATTTTCAGTTGATGTAATTGATAAATTGTAAATTACAGTTATGGTTGGAATGTCCAATGTACTTGTATTTTTTTGACGGTCTTAGCTTCTGTTTTTATTCATCAAATTGACTAAAACGATGAAATTCATATGGCAGGATGGAGGTGTTGAGATTGAAGACAACCGCTGGGATTGCAAAAATTCTAGGTATAATAATTTGCTTGGCCGGTGCATTGACCCTTGCCTTTTACAAGGGTCCCCATAAGAAACTTTTCTGCCTCCATCACCTGTTCGAGCACCAACATAGCCAAACACTTCGGAACCGAACTTCCTCAGGCGAGACATGGATAAAGGGTTGTTTCCTCATGGTGATTTCCAACACGTGTTGGGGCTTATGGCTTGTATTACAGGTAGGCATATACCCTAATCAAGTCGTGCTATAATATAATTGTACTTACATTAGGACAATTAAAAGCATATCTGTTGTGAAACAGGGTCGGGTTTTGAAGAGCTACCCTTCGAAACTTCTCTTTACAGCTCTTCAGTGCATCTTAAGCACAATCCAATCATTTGCTATTGCTATTGCTCTGGAAAGAGACCCTTCTGAATGGAGACTAGGCTGGAATGTTAGACTCCTTGCAGTAGCTTACTGTGTAAACATCTACGCTCTTGACTCTTGTTATTCACTTAAAACATATATGTATATATATACTTGTGTATTGATGAATTATTTGGTACTATTGTGGCAGGGGATAGCGGTGACAGGCGTGACATTTTACCTACAAGCATGGGTTATTGAGAAGAAGGGGCCAGTTTTCTTGGCCATGTCAACACCATTGAATCTGATCTTCACAATATTCTGTTCTGCATTTCTCTTATGCGAGATTATTAGTTTGGGAAGGTAAGTTTAGTTTTGATTATGAGTTTAAACCATCTTTCTGAAATTTGATTTCATATTACTTAATAAACTCAGTTTCTTATGGTTTTCTACACGCAGTCTCTTGGGGGGGCTTCTACTGATTGGTGGGCTACATAGTGTGTTGTGGGGAAAAACCAGAGAGCAAAGAATGTTGGATGAAAATTGTTTACCAACTCATGTCGACAAAGAATGCACAGAGTTGAAACCTGTGACAGCCCGATCCCATCATTAGTTGTTGAGATCATGGAAGATCAAGAAAGTGAGATCGAACACTCCTAATCAAATCAGTCAAAGAAAATGCCCCTTTTCCACTTCTTCATGAGATCAGTAGACAACCCCTTGCGTCATCTTCTTCGGAATTCCGATAGGTCATGTAGATTGACATAGGTCTGAAATGGAATATGTAATTCTATTGACATATATATAAAACCAAAATGGGTTTTTTTTTTTAAACTCTCGTGTCTCAAAATTAAAATGCAATATGATCATATTATTTTGAAGTAAAATTTTAAAATAATATGAATTTTTTTTTAATTATTTTAAAAATTTTTAATAAAATAATATGTTTAAGCAAAATCCATAACTATAATATTTGGGATTAAATGCATCAAGACAAATTTTCAAACATTATAAACCATAAATAATTGTTTTAAAATTTTAAAATTTCATTTCATTCAACTCCAATATTCTATACTACTTTTAATTTTAATAATATACAGTCATATTTCGATCTTAACCCATGATGATTAAGGATTCATGTAACAATCAATAAATAACTTCAAATTTTTGTTAAATCAAATGTCTTTTCTTAACCCATAAAACCTCTAAATGATCAAATCATTATTTATTTATAATCTTTTAACTCATAAAATATATCTCATTATAATTCATATAAAAAATCTCTTCAACTTATAAAATCGTATTTTATTAAAGTAATTAGATTTTCTCTTAAATACAAAATCTCAAAAGTAATATGTAATTATCAACTAAAATAATTATTCCAAAAATTTATTTAATTATTGATTTCTAAAGATTTTCCAATGAAATAAACAAATAATATTTCGTAGGTTAAGTGCAAATATTTACAAATAGTATAAGAACGGTTATTAGTTAGATGAAAATTAAGTGTTATATCGTGAGAACCACTTCTAAAATCTTGTAATAGTTAAATGTTATGCGATGAGAATTACTTTTAAAATTTCAATGTCTGATATGATCCTATAATCTATATGTATTTTGTGTTGGACTTGCTCAATGTTTAGTGTGATTTCATGGATCTGTATTTTTTATATTGTGCTTGACGGAAATGTCAAGTTTTAACAAAAAAAGTTTGTGATACTCCAATTCCATATGGGGATAATATAAGGTTTTGCTATAATATATATACATATTTAAATTTAAATTTATGAGGTATTTTTTGTGAAATAAAATCATGAAACATTTTAATTAAAAACAATAAAATCGTGAAGTTTCGAATAAAAAATAAATAATATATCGCAAGTTGAATGCAAGTCTCCCTAACATCGCCAATTGGAGTGTTCACCGTCGGCATGGTTTTATATTTTGGTTATTTTATGTATGTTAGGAGGCTAAATTTCATTTCCAAAATGCTGCCTCCATTAATTGTAAGTTGCCAATTGATGTTGCCAATGGGCAATTTTTAGCATGAATTTATTGTACAAACATTTGCAAATATATATATATATATAAAGAATAATACTCAAATAAATTCTCAAACTTTACTAAAGAGAATTAAAGAATTGATCTCTTATTGTATGAAATTAAAATAAACTTTTATTTTCTTATAATTAGAATATTGAAAATATAAAATATAAAATATAAAATATTTCATTGAATTCTTTGTGGTTGGCTAGTTTATGTAATTTATAGAAAACATTAATTACTTGGATTTATTAGGATAATTAGTTGGCTGAAGTAATAATTTCGGTAATTGCACTTAATTCACCAACTTTTTATATATAATGAGTATAATTACAATGAAATAATAGTTCAAAATTTTAATTTCATCAATGTAATAAAAAATTTAAAGTTCATATTCGTTTTTTTAATTCAAGCGCTTATTTTGGTATATATTATCCCTCATAAAAAAATTTCTAAAATATGCTAATAGTTAGTGTTAGCCCGCCTGGCAGCCAAAATCCCAAGAAAGGCCCATTGGCCAACAACAACCCAAAACTATATGCAGCTTTCCTTGCTCACCCATTCGATTTAGAGATCTCAAGTTAGAATTTTGAGATGAGCAAGATGGGGGATGTATGTGGCAGCAGAGGACAGCCTCTTATTGTAGCCAATGTCAAATGTACCGAAAAGATTATTTGTTTGGATAATTGGATAATTTTGGTAGTAAAAAGATTACTTAAAAATAAAGTTAAAAATTAATAAAAATAAGTTCAATTTTTTGTTTAAGTTAATATTATTTGCATATACCTTAAACTCTTTTTTGTTTAGAAAAATACAGTAAATAAATATGAAATTAAGTTATAATAAGCTTTGAATAGGAAGGTAGCCGGTCAAGCAATTAGTTCACTGGTTGGACGCCTTGAAATGCTCGTGTACTTACTTCTATGCATAAATCATTCGTAAATTACCATCATAGAAGGAATTGAAGACAATATATGTATACATATATATATATATATAATTAATTTACTTATAAAACTTACCATTTCTTTGTCTAAAAATTAGGAACATGTAAGATTTGGCATCACTGATTCTACTTATGGCCATTAAAACAAATTAATATCTTAATTTTATGAATAAAAAATCAGAATCTTTGATTTGTACCCATAATAATAATAATCATAATAAATGAATGAAGACCTAATTAATTTCTCCTTTATAAAACTCAAAAGGAATTCCATTATGCTTCTTTCTATTGCCTTGACAATATAGTCCGGAGAAACTATTGAAAGCCTGAGGTAAATTTCTTTTGTGCTTTGTTGCACTGTTTTCTTGCTACGCATTTTTTTCCTTTATTATTCTTCTATTCTCCTGATTATTATTGTGTTTGTAACAATTACTTTGATTCTTGCTTGTCAATTTTTGTAGCAGATGCAAAAAATGTTCAATGCATTTGAGTAAATTTTTACTTAAAAGTTTGTTTCCTTTCTTCCTGTGATTTTCAGAGTTGCTTTATGAACAATATATAAAATTTTTATGTGCTTGCATTTGATGTCCTAAACTTTTTTTTTCTGTTCGATTTAAAGATCTTCAAAAATGGGTCGTGGAAAATTAACCATGAAATTCATAACGAAGGATAAGGTTCGTGTCTCAACCTATCAAAAGCGAAAAAATGGTTTGACAAAGAAAGCTCAAGAATTCTCAATTCTTTGTGGTGTTGAGACGTGTATAATTATTTACGGGCCCCAATTGAAAGATAGTCCTGCTAAACTTGAGATTTGGCCTTCAGATCCTATCAAAGTGTTGAATGTCATTAACAAATATAAGGCAAAGCCTTTGGAAGTACGTGAAAGGAAATGCTTTAATGTATTTGATTTTTTTGCACTACGTCAAAAGAAGCTGGATGATGAGATTTTCAAATTGCGAAAAGCTAATATAGATGCCAAGTTTTCTACATGGGATGACCGTATCAACAATTTCTCGGTCAATCAAATTTGGGCACTTCTTGCTAGATTCGACTCAAACCTGGAAGCTGCAAATAAGAAGATCAAGATGATAAAGGGAAAGTATCAAACTTTGGTTGAAGATTCAAAATCAGGTATGTTGGCTGGTCCTGGTACCGAAGCAATCCAACCAAGAGTTAATCTTTTTAGTCAAGCTCGAACCTGCTTGTTTCAAAAGAATTTGGACCTAGAAGTCACAAGCCGGCAACAACCTATGTCAGGACTAAATCCATTTAACGTGAATATGCCTTCTTATTACCCTTTTGGCTCCAGCGAGGCCCTCCGAATGCATCCCTTCAGTCTAAATCCTACAGATAATTCGATGACATTGCTGTCCAGAAATGGTTCGGATTTCACTCAAATGGATGGAGAGTCTAGTAGCAGCATAACATATAGTTCACTTTCACCACAGGCTCGTTATGATCCAGGAGCTCCAATGCTTGACAATGTAATGTTCAGTAACCCCTGGGGAGTTTGCTTCTACGATCCATTTATGCAGCCAATGACACCCTTTGGCCAGTCTGCAATGCCAAGCTTTCCATCTCAGACTGACAAGTTTTATCGTGACATCGGAGATCAGTACGGATCAAAGAGCAAGAAACAAAAGTAGACGGTTTGAACTTTTGGAGTAGAGTGGTAATTAATTTGAGATAATGTTCCAAACACTCATGTCATGTATTCATTTCACGCATTCACTTTTTATTTTAGAGACTTAAAATCAAAGTATGAAAATTTTTATAGACAAATAAAATTTTAAAAACTTATACATTACGTGAATAAGTGAAATGAATGTATTATATTAGTATATATATATATATATATATATTTTCCCTTATTTTAAAGATTACCTTAAACTCAATTAGTTGTTTAAGCTTAGGCTTTGTTTTGGTCTTTTCCTTTTGGTTCTTCATTAGTTTGTTTTCTTCTTGTTTTACATAAGATTCTTTCTTAATTTAGGGTTTAATTTTTGTTTTATGTAGTATGATTAGTTTGGGAATGTTTAATTTGGGATATATATTTACATGCCTGCTAGCATCAAGGAAAAAAAGTAATTATCGTTAGATCATATCCTAATCTTACAAAGGACAAGATTTAGGTAAAATTGACGTAAAGTTGATGAAAATTTCCCCTTAATAAAAACTAAATAAAATTAAAATTGAGTCAAAATCAATAGGTCAATAGAATTCAATGAAAGTATTATAATATATAAAGAATTAATGAAAAAAAAAAGGTAATAACATCTATATATGAAACGCAATTTGGAAGAAAGAGTGAACATCAGATAATTTATTTTAATAAACTATTTAATCGTTTTAGATTATTTAAATTTTGTATAATTAATTTATACATTTAATAAGATCTATCAATCTATGACTTGATTTTCAATTTCAAATTTAATTTTCATTTAATCACAAATTTTTTGGTATTTCCATTTAATGGTTATTAAGAGAAAACTTCACAAACTTTTTTTCTCAGCGAAAATTGGATTTATTAAACAAAAGAATCATTACGAAACAGTTTATTCCAACCAGGGAAAAAGCTTTTAAAACAAATCACTCAATGCACCCCAAAACAGAACATCAAAACACCCAACTACAGCCAAGCTTGAAAGAAAACACAGTAGTCCACTCGCACTTTTGCTAAAGAATCGGTGAATGAATTAGCCTCCCAATAGATGTGGACAAAGTTTATCTCACCATGAGTTCCTTTATTCTATCAATTTCCCCAAATAACTTCAACAGCTTCCAAGGTATCTTATAGTTGTTATAAACCCATCTAACCACAATCTTAGAGTCTGATTCCATGATTAAATCACTTCGAAAAGATTGAATCATTCTGTACCAAAAAGATAATTGATTTTTTTTACAATCATATCATTTTTTTAAATACTATCATAATATATAGATCCAAAAATCTATAACTAAACTTAATAAATGGAGTCATCACTAATCTTTTTTTAACTAATTGTGATTGGTCACCTAAGAAATCTATCCTCTTAAGGAGTTCCTAAGCTTGACTAAGGATCCCTAAAAGAATAAGTTTGGATTACAAACTAGAATAAGATTCGTGAGTTCAGTTACATATGAAGAAGGTTATAGCACTCTATACACTCATCGGAGGATGATACTATATTATTTTAAATTTATCTTAAGGTTTTGATTCTAATTATCTTAAATTTTTATGTTCAAATATTAGAAATAATTCTTAAGATTTTCATTCAATCTAGTAAAACTCTTAAAAAATATTTTTTCACCTCAAGAGTATTCAAAAATCCATTTTGTTTTCTTGAAGAGGCTTCGTCATTAGTAAGTTTTTTTAGTTTTATTTTTTATTTTTGTCAAAAATATATTTAATTATTCCACAATTTGGATTAAATTAGAAATATTTTCTCTTATTGAATTTCTAAATTCTCCACCATTTTGGTCTATTTAGAAATTTTTTTTATTTTTTTATTTTTAAATTTTTCACGTCAATTTAGAAATATTTTCTTTTTCGAAATTTTTAAATTTTTCACAATTTGGGCCTATTTAGAAATTCTTTTTCGCTTTTTTTCGGAAGAAAAATAATATGACAATTATTTTTTTTATGAAATTTTATTTAAATTCTTCTACTATTTGGGACAATTTTAAAGAAATTTCTCAACTAGAGATTTCTTAGGAATTTACTATTTGAAATTTCTAAGAATCTCATCATTGGATAATTATCAAATATTTTCAACCAAAAATTTTATTTCTTTTATTTCTTCTTTTTTTTGTTTGAAAATAAATATTAATTATTGTTATTAAAATTTTATCTAAATTATTCCACCATTTGGGATAAATTTATAAAAAACTTCTCACCTAAGAATTTTATAAAAATTTACCAATTGAAATTTCTAAAAATTTCATCATTAGATAATTAATACTTATTTTAAAAAATATATTTTATTTTTTAAAAATTTAATCATGAAAAAATACTGAGAAAAAAAACACATAAATAAAAAATAAATTTAAATTTAAAAAAGTATCAAAAAATACAAAAAAAATGAAACGACTCAACTGGAGGGTTCAACACGGCTTAATGACTTGGCTCAGGAACTCGATTTGGCTCGACTCGGCTAAAGGGGTTTGGTTGGCGCGCAAGTTGACGAAACGGGTTGCATTCAAATCGGATCACCCGAATAGAAACACGTGGATCTTGGGAAGTTACTTAATGTCAAAACGACATCGTCTCAGAGCGCTATAAAAGATCAAATTTTAGCTTTTCTGCTTCAGATCTCCCTTTCCCCCTCTCTTTCTCTTTCTTTTTTTTTTCTCTCTCTCTATAAATCGAAAAACTCTAGTTGAATTTTCATCAGATTTTAAAGAAAGTCGTCAAAATCTGAGTTGGTTCGTCGAAAAGTTCATCGAAAAATTAAATCGACATTGAAATCTTCCACCAGATTCTGGAAAACTTGCTAAAAAATTCAATCGGTGCCGAAAAGTTCACCGAAAAATTCAACCGACGTAAAAAAATTCATCAAAAACTGAAAAATTTCATTGAAATCTAGGAATTTTTTAGATTTTTCTAGAAATCTTCAATTTTTTATTTGATTTTTGCTAACCTTTCTGCTTTCTGCCGTATATTTCTTTTCTGTGTGATCACCATGATCTCTATATTCTATATTCTGTGTCCTTTTCCTCGTATCCCTGATCTGTGTTGCTATGTATGTATTTATAGAGCTAAATTAGAAGAGTTTTTGATTAGTTATGAGTCCACCCTTGATTGGGTTTTCATATTAACAGAAACCTTAAGATTTATCCTACTTCAAGTTAAAATTAAGATGAACTCTACAACCACTAATTCAAGACAAAAATTAGGAAAATTGAAGATAAATTAGTATGAAACTAACGAAAAATCAAAAAACAAATAATAATCAATAAAAAGATAAACTCAAAAATAAATAAATAAATAATAGAATTTGTACTTGAAATTTGGATCATATTGAACCAAGCTCAATAGGCTTAGGCCCAAACCCTATTGAACTAGGCCCAATGAGCTTGGGTCTAGACCAATTAGAGTGTCTGAAAATACAAATTAAATATGGTATAAAATAATTATTATCATATCATATCCATCATCTTAAATACCAAAGATGATTTTAATTTATTAGTTATCTTTAATTTTTATTGTTTAATTATTTAAAAAAGATTTTTTTTCCCACAATATCAGCGTTCAATTATGCATTCCGAGCCTTTAATGTAAAGGAATAGGTAAAACAAGTAATAATAATACACGATCTTTGGTCTCATGATCTTCAACCCCATGGCCATCACCATGTTGATACATGCATTGGGCCATCCTTGCGACGTTCATTGCAATTTGGATAAACGTTTTAGAGAAGGGGGGATGATCAAATAGACCTTCATTCATTCTTTTCCATGTTGCATCAATTAACTTCCTTATGTGCTGACGGGCTTCTTCTTCAGAAGAGCCAGTTTCGTGCATGTAACATTGAATTGATTTTGGAACATCACCTCTTTTTAGTTCATCCTAATCAAACAAATGCCAACAAAAAGCATTAGATCAATCAATATATCTGAATCACATTCACAACCGGAAATCTTTCATGTAAGAAAACATTAACCAAGGAGTGTACATATGATTATATATTGCATACCGATGATGTCCCAAGATCGTTCGCTAGTCGTAAAATCATGGACGAGCAATAGATTATATTGCTGTGTTCCTTGAAGCTCTCCAACCACTCCTTTCTTGTTGAATTTGTGAAGATATAAGCATGTGATAGTAGTACGGGAGCCGAAATCGAAATCCATGCATTATCGATATACTCTTTAAAGGTTGGTTTGTATCCACTATAATACCACTTTGCCTCCACTAAGTAAGTTTTGCATAGCTCTGCCCACTGAACAAATATAATTGTAATTTAAAACATAAAGGAATCGATGAAACAAAACTAACTTAGATCTAGTAAAGAGTTTTGATTACTACCGTTTTCTTCAAGAAAGGAATGGTATTAAATCCTTGTTCCTTAAGAGTATCAAAAGCCATTTCGTTTATGGAGTTGTAAAGAGCAAGGAAACATATCTTCATACATTCTGGGAGCTGCTCCATCGCATTGACATCCCATCTGAAATTAGAACATTATAATAATAATAGTATGTCACTTAAATTCTGGTGCCAAAAAATATTAAATATATAGTAGTATTACTATTATCTACATTGGTTAACAAATTTTGGATTTTTTTTATTCTTTTTTTTATGTTTGTTAACAACTGTTAAAAAAAACGATATCCAACAGACAGCTCATTGGAATGTTTTGCCAGAGATTAAGGCAAAATCATCAAACCAAAACAATAACATTAAGAAAGGAGAAAATGGTTGAAAACAAAGGTAACATGCTTTGTTTTGTAATCAAAGTTTCACTAGTACTTACTGAAACTTTGTTTGATTTTGTTTCTGGTCACAATCCGAAACACCAGATATTTTTTGCTCCTTACGATTGTACATTTGTAAGCAAAAAAGTTAAAAAGTACTTCTTTCCATTGGTCATTTTCAACCTCCATCACTAGCACAACAGATCGTGTTGTACAAGTCTGCTACAATCCCACATGCTATGTTGGTTAATAAATTGCAGCTGATATCTTTTGTTTCGGTTGTGTAAAGTAAGCCAACATGTGAGAGAGAGTGATGAGGGTATCATTGGTCTCGATCTTCGATACGAAGGTATTTTTATAAATAAAAAAAAGAAATTAAAGGTAAAAGTAGGAGATTTTTTGCATTTGTATTTAGTTATGTAAGTCAATAAATATCATATTAAAAAGAAAGTAAGAAGGATTGAGAGAAAAGTAAATGAGATGAATTATTTTTATAATATTTGAGTTTTCATATTTATAGATAAATTAAAAAAATTATAAAGGAACAATTAAAACAAAATTAAGTTGAGGTAGCACTGATCTTATTAGGTCAGCACAAATGAAAAAAAATATTTTTAATTATTTATTGAAAGCTTTAAGAGGAAAAAAAATTATAGTATCTTTTTTACCATTAAATATCTCTAATAAGAATTTTCATTATTAATTTTTGGATTTCCTATATTCATTTATTATTAAAATTTAATTAAAGTCAAAGTCCAATAGTGTATATATATATATACCAACCTCTCAACAGCTTCCGTGAAGAGCTCCAACTCATCCAAGGTGCCATACACATCATAAACATCATCTATGGTAGTTATTAATGAGTTAAGCTTTGCCAGAATTCTTCTTGCTTTCCCAGAGTGAGGATCAGGTGCAACGCCCACAGTCCACAAAAAGTTCTCCATTAACCTGTCTCTAGCAAAGCTTAGCTTTTCTCCGAGACCTATATTCCTCCACCACCTGCAGTAGGTTTTATGGAGCAAAGTTTGAAGTTAGGATTTTTATTCAAACTCAAGAGTTTTTGTATGAGACAAAAAAAAAAAAGTTTCCTAATCAGTGCAAAAGCCAAAGAAAGCTAGAATCTCATGTACTTATCAGAAGATGGAAGGTATTGGACAGCTGGTGGTTTGTATGGCTGTGTTTTGTGCATAGCTTCGGTGTGGATATTTTGAGCAATAAAAATAGAATATATATATTTGATGTAATATCTGTGTTAAAATTTATATATTATCAATAAATTAAATGATATTATTTTATTAATAAATTTTTATTTTTAATTTAAATTTTATGTATTTATTTTAAAGATTTGTAAATATTTATTTTTATCATTAATGAGATAATATTATCTAATTCACTAATGATACATTAAATATGAATTCAGAAAAATATCAGACTCCCAGCTCTATCCAAATTAATTCAAACACTCCTACTTTGCTGCATGACGATTATGCTTTAAAAAATCAAAACAAAATATCTTGAAAATTTAAGTCACTAAATAGATAATTACTCTAAAACTTAAACATATTCATGCACTTACATTGAAGCATGTCTTAGATCATCCTGGTGCACAGCTTGCACAATATTGAAGTCTAATTTGGCAAGCTCCAAAAGAAAGGGGTTTCTGTCCTCTCTTTCCTCATACACATCTATAAACCACCAGGCTTCCAACCTTAAAATCCTCCATTGTAGCGGAAGTTCCAAAGCATGTTCCACAAGCGTGGCAAGATATTGATCTGAGTTCTCCTGCTTCAGATATTGCTGGAGATGTTTAGTTGCGAAATCTCTTGCATTGTCCATGATGTCTTCACCCTCTACCGAAAAATATGAGGCATCATACAAGTTAAGCAGTCCTTTGCAGTCCTCACAAAGACCTGCCTTGAAGTTCCCCATCTCGCCCATGAAACTAGAGAAAACCTCTGCACGTATGACAACATTTTCATTATTTTTATTATGACTATTTTTATACAATTTCTACACTTTTTACCTTGAGATACTTTATAACCGTGCTGCCTTAGGAGCCTAAACTCAAGTGCTGTAGCATATAAATTGTCTTTCTTCCAGGAAACCTTGCTCTGATCTGCCATTATACTCTCCAAAATCCTCTTGGTTTCCTTCTCAAAGTGATAAGATAATCCAAGCCTCTGCAAGGTGTCGACTAGTTCGAGTTTCTCCAAAGGATCCATCACTTTGTCAAGCATCATTCTCACTTCCCCCACAAGTCTGATAGCTCGCTCATTATATGATTCGCCCTAAGAAGATTGCATAAAATTTAATCTTATAATTAAAAAGCTATTGGGATTTTAACTACTTATTACAAGAAAAAAAAAATGTATATTATACCAGATAGTCGCTCTTGAGAGACTGAATATAATCGTACTTCCAAATGGGAGGACGGTAATTAGCAGATCGTCTAACAATTTTTTGATCTGAAACATTGGCTGTAGCAACAAATTTGGTGGCTGGGACTCGAACAACACTGAAACTGTTGAGGTTTGATTCTTTGTCCGAGATGCCTTTGGTATACCTTCTGATGAGACTGCTGCAAGGAACGGAAGCAAGGAGAGAAAGAGCCATGGTGAAATTAAAGCTCCACTTAGCCAGTACAAAAGATATTTAAGTTTGGCCTAGTTTCCGGCATATGTTCAATGCTTTAATTTTTCTATTTATACTTAAGTGGTCGACATTGAAAAATTATAGAAAAAAAAAAGGGGGTTTATAATTTTAATCAGTAAAAATTTTATTACTTGATTATAGACCGATGATACTCTAGTTTTTTTATTTATTTCATTTGCTTCATTTAGACACTTTTTTCTGCCCACCTTATATCATTTACATAGAGATATTAATCTTATCCATATTTAAATAAGAATCCAATTTTTTATCCGAATAAAAATAAGGATGAGTATTATATTATAAGTACAGAAATGATGGTGGATACGATTTTAAATTTTTACTAGGTATGAAGATGGAGATGGTTATAGTAATTACCTCGTACTCGTACTCTTTATATATTTATATATATTTAATAAATAGTTTTTTATTAAATAATATAAATTAATATTTAAGGTTAGTTAGAATTAATATATTTTATTGAAAAAATTTATGTTAATAAAAAATTACTTAAATATACAAGATAAAAATAAAAAATATTTAAAAAATAAATTTTAGTTTTTATTTTTCTTAAAAGTTACAAGCATAAAAATTATAAATACCTATTAAATACTCACAAGAATAGTGATGGAGATAAATTTAAAATATCCGTTGAATATAGGTATGAAAATGTGTATAATATAAAAATTCGATAATAAAAATGAAAAATGTTTTACCCTACCTCTACCCCACCCAATGACATCCATATATTTACACACTCATTTGCATCACTTTCTATTGTTGCTTTCAATCATTCACTCATACATGATACACAAAACACCTTTTTTTTTTATAATTTTTCAATGTCGGCTAAAAAATTTATCCCTTAGATTAGACCTTTGAAAGGAAAATGGATAAAGAAATAAATGAGTGGGTGGATCTCACTTCTCTTATCGTTTTAATTTAGGTTGGGGGATTAAGTCATGGAGAAAAAGAGAGACTAAAGATGAAGAATAAAGAACAAAGAGATGAAAGAAGGTACCTTGCCGATTGATTTTGTGGTTGATCAAATTGGATTGTTACGTCAGTTTGCTTGACTTGCTTAAATATTATTTTTCTTCATTTTAAAGTATTTTATTTGTTTATTTTTAATGTAAAAAAAGAGTTTAATCTAGTTTGAAAAGAACAAATGATAATGGATTTTATTTATCTTCATTAGGATTTTTATTTTAATTTTGTGAAATAAATTATCAAGAGTTTCAGGTTTATATCTAAGGCAAACATAGACCAAGAGAGCTTCATTTCCTTTTTAATTGATTACAAACATTTCTAAATCATATTTACATTATAATTTAAATGTGTGTTTTTTTTTTATTATTTACAATACTTTTATTTTTATTTTTATGAATTTCATTGTAAATATTATGCATTTAGTAACCTGCGCAGCATAACGCGCCTTAAACACTCGTACAATATTAAAGGACGCCTAATTGTCGGTAACTCTTTGTCAAAGAATACAGTTTGGAGATAAAAATCTAAAAAAAAAAAAAAGGAAAGAAAAATAAATAAGAAAAACCAAGAAAATTTTAAGGAGAGGACTTACTGCAATTTTTCATGACTAGTTCAATGCCTAAGTGGAGCTCATGAATTCTCTCTGGATTTTGAGTTTTAGATCTTTTTATTATTTAGCCCAAATACACTATTGGTTTCTGAATTCATCTTTTCAGACTGTTTTTGGGGGCCCATTTTTTTTTTTTTGGGTTTTATTAGCTTTATGGCACAAAATAAACAAAAATAAAATGAATGTAGAAGAAATAAAGTAAGTGACATAAAGACAACTTAAATGAAAATTCAATATAATCAACAAGGCTTTTTACACAACAAATTAACATCATTAAAAGCTTGATCATTAGTGCTGTGTCTATCGAGCAAATGCAATTTTTTTTTTATACATAGAGAAACAAGATTCAAATTTATTTTTTTGGGCAAAAGATAATAAGATTATTATTTAGGATTAGATTGGCTTGCTTGTTTTGCAAATTTTATTGGCATTATGAAATGAACTAATGATAACTTCCACAGCTTCAGACTCCCTTTGACATTCTATAATTGCTGCTTACACTGAGCCTATCGTTATTAGCACTGAGCCTAAGATGCTGTTACATATAAAATACAAAAAGTTATCTAGATAATTAATAGAAAATTGGAAATTGTAAACAAATCGAGCTTAAAACCTTCCTATATTCAGCCTTTTGTTTAAGAAGAGAAATATCCGACCGTCGCTACTTATACGAGAATCCAACAATAAACCTTAGTCCTGTACGAACCAATACCCCTCTTGGAACAAGTTAACCCAGGAGGATTTTAACAAAAGAAAATGATAGCAATGTATATGTATGTAGCAAATTGACCATAATTATTCTGTTTAAAAGAATATAGGAGGAAGTTAGCCACCCACTAAGAGTGATCAGTTGGAAGGCCATGATGATCCTGTTGGACTGCCGTTTGGGAAGTTTGAATATATATGCTCATCTCGATCTCTGTTGTCTCTTAGTTTTGTCTTTATTATTGTCTTAATTTCGGCTCTATCAGAGATTGCCTTGCTTGGATCACAACTTTGGTTGGTATCTTGAATGACTACATCCTCAGCTTCAGACTCCAGTGGCCATTCTTCAAGTGCTTTTTGTGCCGAAGTCGTATTCTCCTTGGCTTTTCCCCATGATACAACATATACCCCTCTAATTATCAGCACTGAACCTGAAATGTTGTTACATGAAAACATGTGAATTTAGATAAATAGAGACGCAAGGATAACGAAAATTGTGAAGAAATGCTGGATCAATCAACTTGAATTGGAGTTTAAATTTAACCTTCCTATATTTAGCCTCTCATTTAAGATCAAAGATCCAACAATGTCTACATATACTAGTGTTAAAGAGTTGAAGCTGGATACAAATAATGGCCCTCTCAACCGCAAGCACCAAATCATAAGAACAACCGTTAATGCTGTACCGATGACTCCCTTTAATTAGAAGACGAGTATAAGAGTTAAAAAGGGATTTTATCGAAGAAAAAAAAAAAGAAAAAGCTATGTTATTATTCGATGGAAGCTACCGTTTTTACCGTGTAAACAGCGTTAAGAAGCCTAATATTCCAGCCAAGCTTCCATGGAGACCAGTTCCTCTCAACAATTAAAGCATAAATTGTTGCCTGAAGTGATGCTGTGATGCACGTCAAAGCAGAAGTCCAATATATGAAAGGATAATGTTCACCCATCTTGGGCTGTGACAAACTATCCATGGCTACCCGTGATTAATATATTCCAAAGTAGTAAGGTGAATTTATTGGAAATAACTTACTAGAATTATATACCAAATTGCAAAAGATACGCAGGAACCCAGAGCCAGCAATGAACCTAACACTTGCTGACCAAGCATATCATGTTTCTTGTTTACATGACTATATTTGGCTAGGTTTATGTTGGTTGACCAAAGGTTAATCTCATGTCCTTTGTAAAATGTAAGAATCATTGCTCCACCTATGCTCAAGAAAGTGCCCACCATCTTGGCCTGTCCCGCTAATGTTCTGATTCCCAATCTCCCCAACCTGAAGAGTGGGAAGGAAAATCCACAAATTATTAAGAATTACTAAGTAATTAAAATCACAATATATTTGTTAATTTTATAGATTGATTGTATTTCCGTATACAATTTAATTCTTAAACTAATTGGACTGATTTTCTATTATACTTTATTAATTTGTTTTTTAAATAAAAATACTAAAATTGAAAATCTCCCATGAGATCTTAAAGAACCTTAAGATGACTGCGAAGATGAATGTAGCAATAGGAACTAGGTTGGACATGGCTGTAGCAAACGTTGCAGATGTTAAAGGATAAGCTTTCAATGAATAAATTCGGTGCCAGTGCTCCCCTGCAACAAAATTCAAACTTTATATATGACCTAGTTAGGATTAAATATTCTTATTGTAATATCCCAGCCCAAATAATAATTGGACTAGACTAATACTAAAGCTCATCAGTTTATTAAGACATTATTTAGTAAAAGAAAAAGGGCTAAAGTATTAGATGAAAGAAAACTTAACTATCCTGAAATAGAAAGGAAATAGAGTTCTTCTTCCTCATCTTCCTTAGGGTTAGAGAATATGAAAAATCAAGTTGGAGATTCACAATCAGAGGCTACAATCAAGTTAATCTCTTAAAAGTGAGTACATGCTCTCTTTTTGTTTAAAAAGAAATATCAAGTTCATTGCTATTATTTGGAGTTGAAGTTTTGAGAGCAAAACCAAGAAAAATCATGAAATCTTTCATTAATCTTCATGATCTATTTGGTTAAATTACTGGGCTTTGTTTATTTCATGTTCTTAAGATTTATTGATGATTATTTAATTGAGTTTGAAGGCTGAAAATAAGGATTTGAGTTTTTAAAGATTGAAGGAGAAATTATATTTTTGGATGAAATGTTGTGATCTGTAATAATGAATTAAAATAGAATTTTGTATTAATTGATAGATTATTGCTGTGATTATTATATATCATTGGAAAGCATTTTGAATCTAGTTTCTAATGAAACAAATGAAAGTCAAATCCAAGTTTTTATGAAGACTTGTCCAATTTTAACTTAAGGATATGCAGGCTGTAAGATAGCAGCATTATGGTTGAATTACGAAATTCTTCTTAATTTGTATACAAGGATTTACAGATTAAGCCATATATGTTTGGAAAGCTTATTGAGTCTACTTTCCAATGAAATAAGCGGAATTGAATTTGGAGTTTCTTGTGAATAAATATATAATTTTTATTAGAAGGTATACTGGCTGTTTGGCAGCAGTATATGACATGGATTTCAAAACTTTTTATAATTAATCTACAAGGAATTACGATGTGTGCCATATATGGTTAGAAAGCTTATCAAGTCTAGTTTTTAAAGCATTAAAGAGATCATAATTCTGATTTCTATATATTGAGATATGACTATTTTAATGAAAAGAGGTCAGGCTGCCAGTATTAATTAGTTAAGTTAACCCTGTTGCGCCTGAAGCAATAATCACAACAATACAGAAGCAATAGACAACAATCAATAATCAAATGCGCAGGAAAAATAAAGCACACCAAGATTTACGTGGAAAACCCTCCAGTGTAGAGGGAAAAAACCACGGGCCACCAGAAAAATCTTCACTATCAAATAATAGTTATACAAAGTTCTTCTCTAGCTAAAACTAGAGCTAATCAACAACTAGATAAACAATTGGAGAAATCTCACCAAATAAGTGACTCAACAAATACACCCTGGATTTGTTCCTAGAGAGCTTCAAACCCGATCTTCACCGTTCAGAATGTATAACTCTGAATCATAAACCTCCTGACAAGGTTCCAACTCAATCGGACCACGGATCGACTTCCGTTTAACCAACTCTCCCTTCTCATTTTTCTCTCTCTGCTTTTCTTGGCTTTTCTTCTTTCTCTGCTTGGTTGTCGACACACACCTAAAACAACCCCACCTCTTTTTTATTAAGTAGCTAGGGCTCTGTGTAAAATAAAAGATCAAGGCCCATGGCCTTTACTTGGTCCAAAACCACTTACATGGGACTGGACCCCATTTTCCTAACAATCTCCCCCTCCAGCCCCATTAGGAGGAGATTCATCACCATAGCAGTTTCATTTGGAACTTACCTTGGCCAGGGAACTCATTTCGGCCAAGTTACTGCAAAGCTCAAGCTTTTCCCTGGGAAGTATCTTAATCAACATATCTGCCACATTTTTATCAGTATGGACTTTCTTCAATAGCATCTGCTGTTCTTCAATCACTGAACGTAACCAATGATATCTAACATCAATGTGCTTTGTTCTAGCATGGTACATGGTATTCTTACTCAAATCTAAAGCACTCTGGCTATCACAAAATACCACATACTCTTTCTGATTCAACCCTAATTCAAGAAGAAAACATTTCATCCAAAGCATTTCTTTACATGCTTCAGTTGCTGCAATATACTCAGCCTCTGTAGTTGACAAAGCAACACACTTCTGTAACTTAGACTGCTAAGATACAGCTCCTCCTGCAAAAGTGAACAAATACCCTGAAGTAGATTTCCTACCATCAAGATCGCCTGCCATGTCAGCATCAGTAAACCCTTCTAGAACTGGTTGTGAAACTCCATAAGTCAAGCACATTTTTGAGGTACCCCTCAAATATCTAAAAATTCATTTCACTGCTTCCCAGTGAACCTTTCCTGGATTAGAAAGAAATCTGCTCACTACACCAACTGCATGAGCAATGTCAGGCCTTGTACAAACCATAAGATACATTAAAGAACCGACTGCAAAAGAATAAGGAATACTAGACATAGCTAGTTGCTCTTCCTTAGACACTGGACAAGATTTCTTACTTAGGTGAAAATGGTTGGCAAGTGAACTACTAACTGATTTAGCATGTTGCATGTTGAATCTACCAAGCACTCGTTCAACATACTTTTCCTGTGACAACCACAGCTTTCCAGCTCTCCTATCCCGGATAATGTCCATACCAAGAATCTGCTTTGCTGGACCTAAATCTTTCATATCAAAAGACTTAGATAATTGTTCTTTCAACCTGCAAACTATACTAGCATCTTGTCCTACAATCAACATATCATCAACATATAATAATAGGATAATGAAGTTACCATTAGGGAATTGTTTAATATACACACAAGAATCCGCTGCTGTTCTTTTATAGCTATGACTCACCATAAAAAAATCAAACTTTTTGTACCACTGTCGCGGAGCTTGTTTCAAGCCATACAAGCTTTTCTTCAATTTGCAAACTAAGTGCTCTTTCCCTTTCACTTCAAAACCCTCAGGCTGATTCATATAAATATCCTCCTGCAAATCACCATGCAAAAATGCAGTTTTAACATCAAGTTGCTCAAGCTCAAGATTCAAACTAGCTGCCGATCCCAGTACCACTCGAATAGAACTCATTTTTACAACTGGAGCAAAAATCTCATCAAAATCGATGCCTGGTTTCTGAGAAAAACCTTTTACTACCAATCGAGTTTTGTACCTCACTAGTTTGTCACCATCCTTTTTCAACTTGAACACCCATTTATTCTTTAATGGCCTCTTCCCTGTTGAAAGTTTAACAAGATCATAAGTACCTTTCTTTCGCAATGACTCCATCTCTTCTTTCATTGCTTTTAATCAGTGCTCTCTATCCGGAGTAGCCTGCACATCTTGAAAGCTTTCTGGCTCCCCTTCACTGGTAACTAAAATAAAATTTGAACTTGGATACCTGGTAGATGGCATGCGCTCTCTAGTAGATCTCCTAGGCTGAGACTCTACATCACTTGATGCCGAAGGTAGCTCCCCCTGCTCAACACTCTCAGGTAGAGAGGATTGCTCTCCCTGCTCAAAACTAATAGCATCTGGCTCATCACCAACTGTAGCTGGCTCATTCATATCCTCAAGTTCTGTTTCTGGCTCATTTTCACCATCTGTGGCTCTTTCCTGTGAAATCTCTGTCGATGTTGAAACATCACACTCAACAGTAACTCGTGTAGTCTTCTCATTTTTCTCAAGGTCTACTATGGTTTCTTTTTCATGAAAGACCACATCTCTGCTTCTGACTGTCTTTCTCTTTACTGGATCCCATACCTTGTAGCCAAATTTCTCATCACCATATCCTACAAACACACACTGTGTAGCTTTACTGTCAAGCTTTGATCTCTGCTCTTTCGACACATGCATGAATGCTTTACACCCAAAAATTTTCAAGTGAGAGTATGAAGCATCTTTTCCTGTCCACACTCTTTCTGGAATGTCAAAGCCCAAAGGAACTGATGGTGACCTGTTAAGTAAATAACAAGCTGTGTTGACTGCTTCACCCCAGAATGGCTTTGGTAATTTTGCCATCCTCAACATACATCTGACTTTTTCCACAATGGTGCGATTCATTCTTTCAGCTATACCATTATGCTGCGGTGTTCCAGGTTCTGTCCTCTCATGCCTGATCCCATGCTTGAGCAATACTCTTCAAAGCTTTTAGATGTGTATTCCCCACCATTATCAGTTCGAATACACTTCAAGGGTAACCTTGTCATCCTTTCAACCATGGTATAAAATTTTTAAAAATACTGCAGTACCTGACTTTTATATTTCAACATATACACCCAAGTCTTACGTGAAGGCATCATCAATAAAAGTAACAAATATCTGCTACCACCTAATAACTCAACCCAATGGGGACCACATACGTCAGAATAATTAATTCCAATATATTTTCTTTTCTCTGAGAACTTTTACGAAAGAAAACTCTATGATGCATTACCAAACAAACAATAATCACATGAATCGAGATACATACCTTTGGTCAAGGAATGAGAGAGTGCCTTGCCAAAACCTGTAAACCATTTTTCACTCATGTGTGCCAGCCTCCTGTGCCACAAGTTTGCTGAAGCATCATTTTCAACGGTATTTACCTGATTACCGTTTAATTGCATCCATGTCTTATACATTGTGCAGCATAGTTTTCCCCTTGCAACTACCATAGATCCTTTGAGAAGCTTCCACTGTCCATTCTTTTGTCGGCTTTCATATCCCTCCTTATCAAGGACATTAATAGCAAGCAAGTTCATTCTCATATCTGGAATGTGTCTGACATCCCTCAAAGTCAACATACAGCCTGTACTAGTTTGTACAATAATATCATCAATCCCAACAATCTGTGATACACTCTTGTTTCCCATTTTGGTACAACCAAAGTCTCCTGCTTTGTAAGTTGTAAACAACTCTCTCTTAGGAACACAATGATATGCCGCTCCTGTGTCAACTATCCACTCAATGCCGGGATCACTAACATGATTACAATCACCATGTGTACAAATCAAAGTAACTGAATCACTATCTGAATTCACTGCAGCAACATTGCCATCATCTGAACTCTTGCCTTTCTCATCTTTTCGCTCTTGCTTCAAGATTCTACAATTTCGTTTTATATGACCCGCCTTACCACAATGGAAACACTTCACTTTACCTTTAGATTTGGATCTATGTTTAGACTTACCACGGCCTTTTGAGTCCTGACCTCTGTCGATGTTTCTACCCCTATTCTCTGTGACCAGAGCTTGATTCCCAGGGTCTACATCTTTTCGCATCGCTTCTTCATTAAGCATAATGTCCTTTATCATCTCCAATGTCACCTTATAATCAGGAGATGAATTAAGAACAGTCACAACTAGAGTATTCCAGCTGTCTGGCAATGAACCCAAAAGAAATAATGCCTTCATTTCATCATCCATTTTAAGCTCCATAGTAGTCATCCGATTAAATATATCTTGAAAATCACTCAAGTGCTCTGTAACAGATCGTCCATCCCTGTACTGTAAAGTTGCAATCTTTTTAACAAGCATAACTTTATTCATACCTGTTTTTCTCTCATACAATGCTGCCAATTTTTCTCAAACAATGTGAACATCTGACTCCTGTGCTACATGATGGAACACGCTAATATCAACCCATTTTTTGATTGTAGCCAGCGTCTTTCTACCTAGCTTCTTCCAGTTTTCATCTTTCATATCTGCTGGTTTAGTCGAATCACCCAATACTGGCTCATACAAATCTTTACAGTATAGATGATCCTCCATCATAGGCTTTCAAATTGAATAATTCGATGCTGTCAATTTTATCATGGAACCTGTATCACCCTCTATGATCTCAAACAGAATTTACTTCTATCCTGGGATGCTTCTGTATCGATGTTTCAAAATAACCCTTGCTCTGATACCACTTGTTGCGCCTGAAGCAATAATCATAACAATACAGAAGCAATAGACAACAATCAATAATCAAATGCGCAGGAAAAATAAAGCACACCAAGATTTACGTGGAAAACCCTCCAGTGTAGAGGAAAAAAATCACGGGCCACCAGAAAAATCTTCACTATCAAATAATAGTTATACAAAGTTCTTCTCTAGCTAAAACTAGAGCTAATCAACAACTAGAGAAACAATTGGAGAAATCTCACCAAATAAGTGACTCAACAAATACACCCTGGATTTGTTTCTAGAGAGCTTCAAACCCGATCTTCACCGTTCAGAATGTATAACTCTGAATCATAAACCTCCTGACAAGGTTCCAACTCAATCGGACCACGGATCGACTTTCGTTTAACCAACTCTCCCTTCTCCTTTTTCTCTCTCTACTTTTCCTGGCTTTTCTTCTTTCTCTGCTTGGTTGTCGACACACACCTAAAACAACCCCACCTCTTTTTTATTAAGTAGCTAGGGCTCTGTGTAAAATAAAAGATCAAGGCTCATGGCCTTTACTTAGTCCAAAACCACTTACATGGGACTGGACCCCATTTTCCTAACAAACCTTTTGTATAACTTAGTTGATTTTTGTATAAATGGTCTCAAAAAGGGTTGATTAAATTCTGATCTCTTGAAATGATCTTGGATAGGCCATTAATTATTTTCGAGAAAAAACTAAGTGGTGGAATCGAATGGAGGTAAGTAGAATCTCACACACTTTGCTTGTTTTCGAATCTATGTATATATGTATGTTTCTAAATGAATGAATATTTTATTTTATTATTTTCGATGTATGAAAATAAGATCAAGTATATGATTATTTTATGTTTCTCTATATAAATGATGGATCATACCTTATGATGAAATAAGGGAAAATATTTGTGTTTAAGATGACTATTTATGATAGCTAGTTGTTATTATCCCTGGGAACTGATCTCGACACCAAGAATTAGTTCTTACGTCCTCTAACGGGATAATAGTAAGTTAGCACAAGACATGATCATACGGCTTAGCTAACGGTAATGAAGGTTAGCTAAGCGCTAGGCTAGGGTTTAATAGTTAGCAATATCAATGAGATAAAATTGTCGATACGCCAATGTCACATGGGTTATCAAGCAGTTGACCGTAGCTAATGATAAACCATGATAATATGATTGATGATTTATGATGATTTTTAATGATTGATCCAGGGGATTTGGTTTTGATTATGATATTGAATGATAGCATATTTTGCAAATGATTTATGAAGTGGACATATGTTGATATTGATTTATGAATTATTGAAATATTTGAACAAAACGAGTGAACTCTTGAAATGTTTTGATATTATGATTTGATGAATGTTTTAAATGATCTATATGATGTGTAAGAAAACGATGCTTGATCTAGTAAGGTATGTGAGCCTATACTTACTGAGCTGTGGTTTGCTTATTCTCCTTTTACTTTTTCTTTACAGATGACTGAGTGATAAGTTTTGTTAGTCTTGTGTGAAGCTAGAAGATGAAATGAGTAAGATTACTTAATCGTCGAAGAATATGTTGGTCAATGAGATTTTAAGAGGCAGTTTTGTATTTTATATGGTTTGTATTTAGATATATAAAGATGTATCATCAGTTGGATTAAAGATATGAATTTTACTTGGTAGATTATTTTATTGAAGAATTTTAGAATGTTTAAGAAAGAAGGTTTAGTATTACTTTGAGATTTTCTTCAAGGTAATATGGCCATGTTACGTCCTGATCTCGAGGCGTGACACTTATAGCTTCTAAAAAATTTTTTTTTAAAATCCTTTGCTCAAAAGATGAGTTATACATTTTTTCCTTTTTCTAAAAATATAGGAATTAAGGTGAAATCTGTTATTATACAAATACAATATTAAATTTTATCATTATACTTTAATTTTATTGAATTTTGCACTATACATTCAATTTTATTGATATTTCGGTGAAAAAATCGAAATATTTTGTTGATGCAAATATTACTATATGTTCTCTTAATTTTGTTGATTTTAAAACAAAAAATAATGCAATTAAAATATTTCAAGAAATATTATGTTAATGCAAAAGGTAAATTTTCATCAATTTCTTTACTCTTATGTCTAAAAATGAAAAACATTAAAAATTCAATGACAAATTTTAATAAAATTAAAGTACAATAAAAATTTTCACTATTTTTTTTAAAGTAAAGAAAAATCACTATTAATTCATAATACAATGATAAATTTGACCTTAACCTCAAAATATAATAATTTCTAAAAAAGGTAATTTTAACCTCAACCAACCAAGATACGTAGCTAATACCTTCTTTGGGAAACTCTCGAAAGATTGTCATAATGATTTTGGGACAGTCAGACAGAAAGAATTTTAAAATAAAAAAAATGTAAGTCCCCACCAATTTTTTTTAGGATGTGACTAGTCACCCAAAAGTTTATCTTTTTAATAAAGCGATAAAAGTGAGTTTAAAGTTTATCAAAAAGATAAATTTCGGTATACGAAAACCATGTTGATTCCGAGAGTCGGTTAGCATGAGGAAGGATTAGCACCCCCCAACGCCTATAAATTGGTACAATTTAATCATACGCTATTTTTAGTGTAAGATGAAATGGTTTCAGTTTGAAATTTAATACTAATTCCCTTCATTTAAAAAAATATTTTTTGCTAAAATATTTTATTTAGAAATATTGAGAAAATCTTTAAGTTAAAGAATTATCTTAAAATTCTCCAACATCTAGGAAGAATTTAAGATAACTCTTTTCACTTGAGATTTAATACAATATCCCTTAAAATAAAAATAACACTCCTTGCAAGAAATGATTTTTGGTAACTCTCTAATATCTAGGTATAGTACCGAGAATTACTCCCTTTGGAATGTTATTTTTGTTTTATTTTATAATATCACAATTTTAAAAGTAAATAAAAAATATTTTGTGTGAAAAGTAAATGATGGTATTATTAGATAGCAAGTAAAATTTAAAGACAAAAAAATACAAACAAGTACAAACAGTAACAAATAAATGCATGCAAGCCAATAGGTGTTGTGTATGATAATGAAATGCAAATTTGAAATTGGATTCTTAAATATAATGAGACCACCTTAACTCCCCAACATCTAGACGAAGCTTAGGTGCGACTATTCATATTTAAGATCCTATGTTATTAGTACCTTTTTTTATTTATTGATTTTAATCCCATGGTTAAAGCGAATTAAGGACTAATATGAAAACTTAATGAAATAAGGTTTCTTAAATATCCCATTGTCTAGACGGCATTCGAGAACAAATTATTTCAAGATTTTCATACATGTCCTTAGGATTTTTGGATGGTCTTAGTTAGAGCTTAGGTCAAGGTTTTAAAGGTTAGGGTTTCAGATTTTGGAGTTTTGGATTTTGGGGTTTTGGTTTGAGTTTCAAGGGTTTTAGGATTTGGTTTTAGGGTTTAGAGAGTTTTAGGGCTTGATTTTAGGGTTTGGGGATTAGGTTTTTTATTTTAGTGTTTAAAGGGTTTAAGGTCTTAGTTTTACGGTTTGAAGGATTTAGAGTTTTGATTTTAGGTTTTAAGGGGTTTAGGGTTTAATTTTAGGGTTTGAAGGGTTTAGGGTTTTGCTTTCAGGGTTTGGGGGGTTTAGGATTTTGATTTTAGGGTTTTAATTTTAGGGCTTGTAGGTTTGAAGTCTTAATTTCAAGGTTTGGAGGGTTTAGAATTTTGATTTTAGGGTTTAGGATTTTGATTTTAGGGTTTGTAGGTTTGGGGTCTTAATTTCAAGGTTTGGGGGGTTTAGGATTTTGATTTTAGGGTTTGGATTTTAGGGTTTTAATTTTAAGGTTTGGGGATTATGGTTTTAGTTTTAAGGTTGTGGAATTTAGGGTTTGGATTTTTTAATTTAAAAAAAAAACACAAACATCTCTAAAAATCTCAATCATCTAGGCGAACTTTTAGAGCAAGTTTGATTTTTATGATTTTTTAAAAAATTATTTAAAAAATTTTTTAAGAAAATTTGTTATTAATAATGTTACTAATTTATTTAGTGTTTTTTTTAATAATAATAATTCCCCAACATCTAAGCAAAATTATCATTATTTAAAGTATAATCGTATTCCCTTCAACATCTAGATGGGGAAATTTTTTTTATTACTAGTTAATTTTATAATCATTTTATAATTTTCTATTTAACACTAAGTTATTATCATTCAGGAAAAATATACCAAAAATTTGAAATCATTTTTTTATTATTGTTGTTATTATAAATTATTATTATAAAATAAAAGATATTTATTCTAACAAATTGAGGTATTAAACATGTTTAAATAACAATAATAAAACCAAAATAATATAAATAATATATATAAATCCAAAGAAAAATCTAGAAAAAAAGAAAAAAAAACCTGAACTAGACCAGTCAACGGTATTGTCAAAGAGCAGGTCTGATTAGGAGGTTCAAACCGGTTCAGTTGGATCAATCAGGGCTAAAGGCTGAGGGGTGCCAAGTGTTGGGTCAATTTGTGCGGATCTTGGATCGGATCCGGGTTGATGTGCAGATCTTTCCCTCCCCAAACGACATCGTTTTGTGTTTTTGATCTTCTATATAAAACCAATTTTTTTTACTTCATTTCAAACCCCCTTCAGAAAAAAAATTTCTAGAGCTTCAAAGCTTTGCCACTGTCCACCCTCCAGACCGTAGCACCGATTGTTGCCTGCATCACCATCGACAGTCGCTGTCGGTGGCCGTCAATGGTCGAAAAATACCAAAATGCTCCAAAAAACTCTCTTCGATGCCTCTTTCCAAATGTGGTATCCTTTTCACCGAAGATAGTCTCGATCGACGTAGATCGGGGCTCAAAATTTTAGTCTTCTTTTTTTTTTATAGCGAAATTAATGGTTGATTTTTTTTGCTTATTTGCAGGGGCCTGGCACTGAGGTTCCTCCCTGCGAAAAGGACTATGTGATTTTTTTCCTTGGGTTAGTTTTCTGGTTTTTTTTCTTTTTTGTCAGTGCCTAGGTTATTGAATATGGGAAAGCTATGATTTCTGGGTGTGGAAGCTAGGATTTTTTTGGGTGTAAAAACTAGTGTTTTTTGGGTCTGTTCAAGTCTTTGTCCGAGAGAAACAAAAGGGAAAGAAGCTGGGTGCTTTATAGAGTTGGGCAATGATGAAGGGTGGAGTAGATTACGGTTGTAGGGGGTGGTTGCAGGGTGGCTGGATGTAAGAGTAAGGTGGGCTGTAGGGTAAACCCTTGATGGCTGCAGGGTGGCTGATCTGATGGGACTGGACAAAAGGCTGGATAAAGCCAGCAAGGGTGCCATACACCAACCCCTTTACTTTTTTTTTTAATTTTTAATTTTTTGTTGTATTTTTTTGTTTAATTAATAAATTAATATTAAAGTAAAAAAATAAAATAAAATAAAATAAAAGATAAGTAGGCTTTAGGCTTAAAGAACGAGATTGGGCTTCGAGCCTGGTTAAATCGAATTGGGCTTGAAGCCTAGTTGAATCAAAATCGGGCCTGGAGCCCAGTTGAATCAGAATCAGGTTTGGGTCTGAAAACCCAATACACGCAATGAATTTTAAATCGAGACTCAACTAAAAATCGAACAAATTTGGTGTGTCTACAAAGATCAAATTGTTTGATACATTCATTGGAAATAAAAACGATCATTCTTATACTTACCCAAATAGCCCCGATAAAAAACCTTGGAACACTATCTTCCATGTCAAATTTGTTGTACTCTTCCTGTAAATATAAGATTGAAATATGCACAATATCAACTGCATGCGCTACATATGATGTTCTTGTCAAATATATCATATTATGGACTAATTTCAGGACAAAGTTGAATGAAAATTGCCAGTGAAGTCAATGTTTCATTAAATGTCATGCAATTCATAGTTATTCTTGGATTGAAAATTTTCAGTCAAATGGTTGAAATTCATAATGATATATGCTAATTTGAAGCTCAACCTTAAGATTAAATTTTTTTTTCCTTCTTTTCCATTTCCATCCTTAGGAAATGCAAGAAAATTAGGAAAGAAATTAATAGAGAGTAAAACATATACAAGTAATTAGAAAAAGATGTGAAAATTAAGTTACCTTTCTAATACGAATACAAATGGAATCACACAAGTAGTGGCGAAAATGAATCTGTAAATGATGAGTACTCTCATGCTCATGCCATCAATCACAACCAACTTATAACAGATAATTACTCTAGCATGTGCTGCTCAAACCAGCAATATAAGTATGACTGGTTTAAGCCCTTAAAGAAGATCACAAAAATTCTTACCACTACAAAAAATAAAGATTTAGTGGTTGTTTTTTTGCGGTATTTTTAAATAAACGTCACAAAGTTTCATATTTTTATAAGATTAATGACTTTTTTTATAAAATGCCACTAAATTCTTATATAGCGACGTTTGGATTTAAAAACGCTACTAAAATATATTTTCTAATAAGTGTTTTTGCATTCCTTAAAAAACCCTCCAAACGTTAGAGGGAGAGATCAAACTTAGGACTTTATTGTTAATAGTCGTATGCTCTAACAACTAAATTGCTCCAATGTTTTTAGCAAAAGATTATTCAAGGTATTTTTGGTAAAAAAATGCTTTGAATAATCTTCAATAAAAATTAGAGGAGATTATTCAAGGTATTTTTTACTAAAACCGCTTTGAATAACTCTATTCAATTTTTTGTAAGGGATTATTCAAGGCATTTTAGTCAAAAATACCTTGAATAATCCAAAAAAAAAAGACAAGCAGAACACACTTTGAATAATCCCTTTCAATTTTTTCTAAGGGATTATAATTTTAAAAAATGAAAGAGGATTATTGAAGGCCTTTTTTTTTGTAGAAAATGCCTTAAATAATCCAAAAAAATGAAAAAGATTATTCAAAATACTTTTGGCCAGAAATGACTTGAATAACTCCATTCAATTTTTTTAAAAATTATTCGAGGTATTTTCTAGCTAAAAACACCTTGAATAATCCGTTTTATTTTTTGAGGAGATTATTCGAGATTTTTTTTTGTTAGAAATACCTTGAATAATCTTTAAAAAAAAATTGAAAGAAATTGAATAATCCAAAAAAAAAATCAAAGGGGATTATTCAACTCATTTTTTGCCAAAAACGCTTTAAATAACCCCATTCAAATTTTTGTAAGGGAATATTCAATGTATTTTCCTAACCAAAAATGCCTTGAATAATCCCAACAAAATAGGAGAAAATTATTGAAGGCGTTTTTTATAGAAAACGTCTTGAATAATTTCTCAAAAAATTAAATAGATTATTTAAGGTGTTTTTAGCTTGAAGTGCCTTGAATAACCCTATTTAATATTTTGTAAAAGATTATTCAAAGTATTTTTTGGCCAAAAACACCTCGAATAATCCCAAAAAAATGAAACAAAATTATTCAAGGTATTTTTGGCTAGAAACGCCTTGAATAACCCGATTCAAGTTTTTGTAAAAGATTATTCAATGTGTTTTCTGGTCAAAAACACCTTCAATAATCTCAAAAAAAAAAATTGGAAGGGATTATTGAATGCGTTTTTAGCCAAAAACGACTTCAATAATCACACTTTTCTACTACTAAATTTTACTTAAATTTCAAACCCGTGAGACCCTTTTTTGCTTTTCTTTTTCCTACTCATTTCTTTCATTTCTGCTCATTTTGGATCACTTTTTTCTCATTTTTTGCCTAAATTTCAATCATTTTGTAGTCAATTTTTATCTTCTTTCCTTTCATTTTTGTAAATTTCAAGTTAGCTTTCTTGCATTTTGGGTCAAATTTCTAAACTTTTAGTCTGATTTGTTGAATCAAATTCTTAAACTTCCTATCTGATTTGTTGTATTTCTGTCGTCGTTCAAGCTCCATTGGTAAGCTCTATTTCAACATTGACAATTTTCAATGTTTGACCTTTTTTTTTTACTAATTTATTTCGTTATTACAGTTTTGAGTTTGGTTTTGTTTTTTTGGTGAGAAAAATTCAAGATAGAACCAAAAGTGAAAAAAATAAGATTTTTCTCTGAAAAACTCGAAATTAAACATTGAATTTAGTTACAAACACAAATGAAATTTTATTTCAACAGAATATTTTTTAAATTACTAAAAAATTATTATTTGTTAGCATGAATTTGTTGATTCATTCAATATATGTTTAGGAAAGCATTCTGAAATAGTTTATTATGTTATTGTTTCATCTTATCTTGACATTTATTTTGTTTGTTTTTTTAGATCATGGTGCTTGATGAATCAACTTAATTTTGCTTGAAAAGATTTATTGTGCATGAAAACCATCAACAACAGAAGATGGTAGTGATCAAGGTGAAAAAAATCTTTCGTCAAATAATAGTGTTTCAAATCTTACAAATATCGATTCCATACATTTTAAATTTTTGATTAATATACTAAAATAATTTGAATATTATTGCATGTATTAAACTTTAGATCCCATCCATATTGAAACAAATTAGGCATTTATAATGTTCAATTTATGAATTTAAGTTTATTTTTATTTATTTTAATTTTTTTATTTAATAATAATAATCAATATTAAAATAAATTTTAAAAAATAAATTTTTAATTTAATTACATTTGTACTTAAAAATGCTTCTAAATGTCAAAATATAACGACACTTTCAACTATAAATGTCACTAAAAGCCTAATCACCTATAGTGTACCCATTTTTTATATTCCAAGAAACCATAAAGTTATGGAGTTTCTTGTGCCACTCTTTTGATCCAAAAAGAACATGAAGGGTTGGAAAAGTTCTTTTAATGTCACTAATTTCATTATTATTTAATTTAATTTTCATACTTGGACTATACAAAAAGAAACGACAAATTTTTTCAAAAGATTAATGGCCGCCTACACTTATGGTATTCATAATTAAGAATCATAACAATATATAAGGCAGTAGATTTATGGTGAATTGTTGTCCTCTAGGTAATGATGGTCTGGCAAAGAGAACTGAGCTTGGTTCCAAATAAATTAAAAGATAAGATATAGTATAGCTTATTTAATCCTGTTAATTTGCAACTTGATTGATTTTAAAAGAAACAAAATTACAGAAACTGCATTCTGTATATATGCTTACAAGCAAGCATAATGTTTGTCTTGTTCATGATTTTGTTTGCTTCTATTTGATTTTGATTCCATGCAACTTAATTGGCTCGGGTTGCTTTTGATGGTGACTTTCTTTGACTTGTTCCTGGTTTTTTCTGCTTCTGGCTGGACTGTGTTTCTTTCTTTGTTTTCTTTTTTTTTTTTTTTTTTGAAGAGTTTAATGAAGAATAAAATGCTAAGAATTTAACCACATTATTAGTTGCTCTGCAATTCCTGTAATGGCTGAACCAATGGAGTCAAAATGGGCGTTTAATTAGTCTTTTGGCTTTTCCTTTACATCCCAGTCAGCAGCTCTTTTTTTAATTAATTTGCTTGACGACAGATCGATGAACTCATTTATTAGTAATTTATTATAATTAATAATAAAATTGTCTTATTATTAATTAACTTAACAGAATGGAAACTTGATAAACAGGAGAGCCTTATCTGAAAGTCTTTGCAGCGGAAGATAAGGAAGCAGTTTAATGATCTGGGAAGAACATTAAACTTGAACTAAGAAGAGTACATTTGCAACTTGATCTTAGAATAAAATCTATCTCAACATGTTTTGTTGAAGCACCTCTCAGCTTTTTATTTTGGTTTCTTGCTGATGCATAGCTGCTAGAAGTTAATAGTTTTTTATCATAGTCACATTGCGTAGAAAAACCAAGTTCTAGTGCATAAACAGAATCTATGCTTATATATTCAATCTAATAATGATCCCAAAGTTTTTTCTTGTAACAGGATATATTAAAATCTTAATTCTCAAAATGATGTACTTCTAATCTTTTTTTCCGTAAATAAGGATTTTTAAATTATCTAACTCCATGTCATCCTCTAGATGATCAAATTGCCGACATGGCAATTAGTAGCATTTTATAGTTTTTTTTTTTTTTTAATTTCTTCTCCTTCTCCTGTTATACTTTTCTTCTCTTCCATGCGAACAGCACTACGAATAAAATTAACCGATACTAGTGTGATAATGCTAGGCTCAAATTTACCCAATTTGCAACACCCAATAAAGCTAACTTCATGAAACCTCGCTTTTGTCTTTTTTTTTTCTCCATAAACAACTTATTCATTTCCTTTGGCTTGCCACACTAAACAATTGCAATACTTATCGTTCATGATGGATGAGACCTCTCAGCAAAAGATAAGAAAATTTATAAAACTCCTTTAAAATCTCTTATTTTTAGCAATTAGATAATCATTATATTTCAAGTTTTTCAATCACATCTTTTTTGTGGCATTCTATCAAACACTGAACCTTCAATATCCATTTCAAATTTTCAGCTCACATATCTTTTGATATGCAACAAAGCCATCATTACTTTTAAGAAAAAAAAATTACCAACAACTTATGAAATATCAATGTATTATGACAGAATTCATGTAAACAATGAAAAAAAGAATTACATCCATTGTAGAGTCACTTCCTTCTTTTTTTTTTTTGGATAAACGAAAATTTTTTATTTCAAAAATTCAAAGAAACAGTGCAAACCTCTGGTAGAAGAAATAACAAAAAAAAAAGGAGTACAATCAACAATTATTGACTTGTTCTCCGATTATTACAAAGAGTATTGTTTGAATGCTTAATGAATATATTAGAATAAAATTGAACAAAAATGAACCCATCGCAGCAACTTATTGAAACACATCTTCTGGAGTTTGTTTGTGTGCTTCCTTGAATTCCTCTGCCTAAAAATATAATAAATAGATGCTCGCTATGCAAGTTTGAGTAGAATAGAAGTCTATTCAGCAAGTGTTTCAAGGAAAAAATTCAAATGATAATCCAGAATTTTTTAATGTACGTTGGTAATGAGAGAAGGATCTTAAATTATTTTATATTGTAACAAAAAGATTAAACAATGATGGTTAATAGAAGTGGTGAGGAAAACGAAAAGTAAGAAAACGAAAAATGAAAAAAAAAATAGAGCCAACTTCCACGTAAACAACCATACACATGTAGACTATGACCTGTAGTTGACATGGCTTTTAGTACAATGTCTAAAGAAAAAAGATTAAAAGTGCCTCCCTTTGGTTATAAAGATTTTAATATACACTGATATAGGAAAAAACTCAATGATCCCATATGTCCATATGAACAAGTAGAAAATATTAAAAAAAAAAAAAAAAACTCAGATGAAAAAATAAATATTTCAGAACAACAAAAACAAGTCACTCAAAGGCAGCCTAAACCAAGTGAACTACTTGATTTCTGCAATAATCTCTTCAGCAGCCTTACCCCGTTGGAGTAAAACAACAAATGTGTTCTATCAAGAAAACTATTTATCAGTCTTTTTCATTCTTCGTATATCACACTTAATTCAACATTACTGTTCAAACTTCACTTTGCTACTTCTGTCTTCCCTTCCTTATCGTCAGCTGATATTTCATTTTTTTGCGTCTCAGGCACATTCACTGCTGCCGCTGCCTCAGGTGCTGGTTTGGCTTCAAGTGATTGTGCTGATTCAATCTCTGGGTTGTAGGTCTGCTCAATTGGCTTTGCAGGTTCCTCAGTTTCCTGATTCCTAGTCACATAGGCCTCTTTTAATTTCTCGGTATCTGATGGTGCCTGCTTCTCTGGCTCTGATAGCTCCTGTTTCACTGGCTCCACCGATTTTATTTGCACGGGCTCCAGTGATACTGTTTTCACAGGCTCTACTGGCTCTTGTCTCACTGGCTCCGATGATTGTTGTTTCACTGGCTCTAGTGATTCGTTTTTCGATGGCTCTGATGTTGTGTTGTCACTCTCAGCTGCACCCTTCTTTTCATTCTGCAAAGAATACCAGTTGAACTAATAAAACAACCCACAATTTCTGAAGTCTATCAAACAAATATCATTTAAAGACGCTAAACGATGCAGCATTTTATCTAGGATCCTTTTTTGTGCATGAATGAACCAGTGGACAAGTTGCAGTTAATAAATTTAATCCAACAAATGTACCTCCTTATTATTGCCTTGAAATATTGTTCAACCAATCCACGTTAACTAAGTTTTCCTTGGTCATTCTTCTTGCTAATGCACATTTGACAAAACATTAATCTCATTCTTTGAGAAGAAAACAAACATAAGTATGCACATTGACGAAGTTTTACAGATAAGGATGTCTAGAAAGAGTTTCAGATACATTCCAAAATGATAGTAATCATAAAGCACCTAATGGGTCGGTGACTTCCCTTAAACCATCAGTCTAATGCATTGTATGGTGGCCACCAACAAGTATGCTGCTCAATAATAGTTTTCATTTCACTCATAATAGAATTTATGGAAACATTTATTACAGATCTTCTATCAATTACATTATTTTTTGCACCTGTGCTTTGAGGGGGGAAAATGTACTTTTCAATTTTCATAGTGTCAAGGATCAAAATGCACCCTTGTAATTTGAAATCAATGCGAACAACTGATGCCTGAAATTCATTGATATATCATGAATGAACTACAGAGAACCTTCGTGCAAAATTGATCTTTCTTTTGGACATATAATTCATTTCTTTGTAGAAAAATTAATCAAACCCACATGAGAATGCCGAAAGATCTAAAAGGCAGACAATGCTACTATTCTACCCCCATAAAACACGAAGCGACCACATAATGATACCAAAAAAAAAAAAAAACAAAGAGGAAACAAACATTCTGTAGGTACATTAATCTAAGGCTTGTTTATTTCTGATAAAACCAAGATTTGATGGATTGGAATAAATGTTCAAGATATCTTGCACTGAATCTCCAGTTCAAAGTATCTAATAGCCATCAACTTTAGTGCTCATTATATCCAAACAACACATAAGAGACGGCCACAATTTTACATTAAAAAATTCACCACAATGTATTAAGAGTAGTAAATTATTGATACGGACAGGATATCAGACAAGCAAAAAGACATGGGGTCAGTTTAAATATGGCTAGACTATTAAAAATATCATTTTTTTAATACAGTGCTTCGAATCATGACTGTCAATATTAAATCAACAGGAATTATATGAGGAATTATTTTATCTTCTTTTTGAATCTTTCCTTTACTTTCACTTTCTCACCAACCAAACGGTAGAAAACCAGTCATAATTCAATTGAAGTGCCGTTAAACGAGAAACATATTGAAAAGACAAATAAGACCGTATTCCAATAAATGATTCCATCATCCCCTGCTTTAACCAAATCACATCATTCACTAAATCAAATGGAATGAAGCAGCAAGCAATTAACATATGCTTCGAAATTAATATAATGACCTAATTGGTATCAAAAGACCAACGATCCTGTTGATCAAATTCATCAAATTTAGTAACAATTGCAGTTCCATTGACATCTAAAAACATTTAAGGTAATAGTTAACGTTATAGCTCCCAAAACCAACATTAGAACTTCTACTAACAAAACTAATAATAATTTCAAAACGCCAATAAGATTAAACCCTTTCTTCAATTTATACCATCAAAATGTTTGGAACGTGTGTGTGTGTGTGTGTGTGTATATATATATATATATATAGTTATAGTTATAGTTATAGTTATAGTTATAGAATTAGAAAGAGATACCTCTTTGAACAAGTTACTGATGGATCGTTGCTTGTTTGCATGATCATCAACCTTGTCATCATTAACAATATCAACCTGCCTGGCCTCAACAAAATCAGCTTCTACCTTCTTTTTACCTTTTGCAGCAACAACATCAGCAACCTTCTTTGCTTCAGGAACCTCCGGAACAGGCTCTTTCGTCTGCTTAGGAGGCGGTGCAGGAACCGGGACATCCCTTTCGTCACCCTTCAAAACCTTAGGCTTGGTGGCGCAACCTCCCATGTTTCCTCCTTAGCTTTCAAAAACCAGAGAGCCTATTCTAAACGCTCGTTAATTCCTTTGTTTTTCTTCACCTGTTTTGGGTGAGCGAGAGGAAGATTGAAGAAGAGAGAAAGAGAAGATTTAGGAGATTTATAGGGAAAGTTAAGACAGCAAGTTTTTTAAGGTTCTTTGTCTTCCGACAATTGTTCTGCGGTAAAGAAAGAATGCAAAGACACAAAAAATAGACAAACCGGCAACAGAAACAGAAAGAAAATTTTAAATTGTTTCTACAATAACAAGAAAAACAGTTGTCTCAAGCTGTAAAGTTTTCGATGACTCTAATTTGTTGTAGCGTTGATTAAGAGAAAAGATTTTTGTTTTTCTGATGGTGGGGCTTTCTTAATTTTAGTTAGTGGACCACGTGGAAGAAATTGAGGAGCATGAGTTGCCTATAGTTTTTTCTTGGAAAATGACTCTTTATTCGGCCATGGATGCCTTTAATGTGAAAAGAGGAGGGACCATGGCATGCATGGAAATGGGTTGTAAATGACATTGTATTCTGTGTCAAGTCTTTCACATGTTTATTTTGCTTGTATATATTTGGAATTGGACTCCCCTGTTTTTACAAAATATTTAACATCAAGACAAACCAACAATCATGATTGAATTAATGCAGTTTTGAAGTTACATTTTTGTTTATGGAAAGCATAATAAAAACAACAGACAATTAAAGAATTCATTCAGTGACTGATGGATTTTATAAATATAGCCTAAATGAATTCATTTTCTAATATTTCCATTTCAAAGAAAGTTTTTAAGTTTGTGGCTGTGGTAGTTTATTTTGGTTTGTTTGGATGATTTCTATATTTTTTTTTCAAATTTTAGCTTGTCAGGTAAGAAGAAAGAATAATATATATAGTACATAAAAGGAAGAAAAAATTATATCTTTTGGTAAAAATGATCACCCCAGTTCAAGCCTAAATGTGCTTTAAATTAAATAAAAATATTTTTATTAATTAAATATATTTCAAATCGGTTCCACGCACAAAAAATTTTATCCAAGACCCAACTTCAACTATTAGAAAAAGAGAGCATTCCTACTCGATCAATCAGGGAACATATAATGTCCAATCTTAAAATATACATTCAATTCAAACAACACGAAATGAAAAGAAATTATTAGACATTAATACAAGTTTGATCGTTTTCATGATGACGACTAGGACTGCAAATATGATCCAACTGGATACAATCTAAGAGGCAGAGTTATGCTAAAAGGGTATTAAAACAGTTCCAACGTCAGGGGAAGCGACGTGACGTTACAGGTTTGCAGGGTGGCAGAATATGCTGAAATATTCCTTTATTCAAAGAATAAGAACCATAGATGTAGGGTGCCATAATTACATCGTGTTGGCCACTGTTTCCATTAATTCTTTTTTTTTATGACAACAAAATAAATTTTTTCCCTAATCTCAAATTAATGGAGAGTAGCCAATTTGAAAGGTGTCTTTTCAAGACAAAAGCTGAGCTGTAGATGCCAAGTCACTGAGATACCTATTAAACTGCCACAGCGTGAGGACCTCATTGGACCTCACTCTAGTTGGTAGATTTGCTTTGTTAGCAGCATCCTTTTGATCATTCTGACAGACAGAGAGGATAACAAACTCCTATTATCCAAGACTGCAGCAGCTACGTCCCATCTCCCATGGGCCATGGCCATGGGGGATTTTCATAATTTGGATGAATAGTACTTATTTCGAGTGGCTGGAGAGAAACCTCCCGATCATCGTTTTTACCCATATCTTGCCAGTAATTTTATTATACTAATCCTTCACTATCAGAAAAGATTAATGTAAATAAATGAATGGTATTATATATACTAATTAAGCCAATTGAAAGATATTCCAAAGCAACATTGTTACCCTTATATTTACTTGTGGGTCCTCTCGTCTACACTTCAATTCAAACCATGTTAAATGGAAGTGAAACTGTGAAAGTGAATGAAGCAGACAAGGCTCTACCAGTTTCATTTAGGTTGCTGGAAATTGTACTTTTTTATGCTTTACCTTGCCGATGAAATTGGCTTTGCAGGCAACTTTTTCCTAGCTTAATGTGACATTATTTTACTTTTCTTTTTTGTCTTTGGCTGACAGGCTTTTATTTATTTTTTATCACAACAAAGTTTAAAACCAAAGAAAGTTATCTTATCTTTAAAATAAAGATAAATTGTCAATCCACCAAAAAATTTATGGATTCTGATTGACAGGCTATTACCATACAATACACTTATCCTTTTAACACTCGATGGTGAAATTAAATGAAAATAAGATTCAGCTTTAAATTTACAATTAACTACGTTTTGTAACTTTAAAGGTAGGATTATTTGACTACTCTGGAGAAATAAATTACTCGTAAATCTGCTTGTGTTTTTTTTTTATTATTGGTTAGAACTTAAAAGGAGAAGGGACTTGTCATTGCAAATTTGATAGTTGTATTATACAGTTATGAATAGTCGGATTGTCCGGACAAATTGACATTCATGCTCATGACTTTAAACTATAATCTAATCGACCCTTTCATGCTTAGTGTTTAGAGAGGTTGGGCTTCCAATATTTTATGTTTTCCTTGGTAGGAAACGCTTTTAGTTTTAGGGCCATGAATTCTATGAAGCAAAGCATTTGGCAGTAGCTTATTTGCTGGTAATAAATATTATTACTACTACTACTCCTGCGGAAAGCATGAAGCATCATGTGAAAAGAAAGGTAGGAAAAGGTGGGAGAAACAAAGAGAGTCAAGGACAGCAGAAAGAAGAGTCAAAAGAGTCAAAGGCTAACATGTGATGCATCAGTTACACTCCTGTCTTCTCAGAGACAGAAACCTAGTTAGCACTTAGCAGTCATGCCATGGACCTTCTCTTTTTGAAGTTTCAAATTCAAATGGAGTAAAAATTAGTAATTCAGTAACTAATCTACTGCTGCAAGAAATCCGATATAATAATAGTAGCTTATACTCTGTATTCTGTTCTTTTCTCTCCTTGTTCACAAACTAACCATCATCAAAAGTTGTAACACTAGATTTTCCCCTTTCCAAAATTCAACACCCCCAAAACTAAAGGAATGGTAGAAGCAAAAATTCACAATAATATCCTAGTAGTATACTCAAAAGTATCCATAAAAAGCATACCCTACCTTCATCATGAAGAATTGAGCTTTTTATCAAAAGCATAAATCAGTTTACAACCAATGAAACGTGATAGTACTATAGTCTTGGTGGTTGGAAATGAAAAGGAAAATTAAAAATGTAAACTACATAAAGGAAAAAAATAACATCCAAAGTAAGAATAATCAACATCATTTTCAATTTTTTTTAATTTAATATGGAGCCCAATCAAGAATCAAATTAAGATATACACAAAAAGCAATCAATTGTTCTTATCAATAACAATCCTGCCTAAAGACAAAGCAGCACAACAGAAGAAGAAACCATGAAGGCATAGATCAAGATCAAGAACCCAAAATGCAATGCCCAGTTCCTCTTGAACTTTGCAAAGTAACTCTCAGGAGGCTCCTGGTAATGAATCTCAAACTCATCCTCTTCTCCAAACCCATCAAGAAACTCACCATTGTTAATCCTCAACTTCATTTCTCTCAGCTTCTCAGTAGCCAACCCTAGTGTCAGTTTGTGGCACCTCCTCTGGTACTTGAACCCATTGATGCACCTCAAGATCTGAGCCACTGAAACATAGAAAATGAGATGGGATAGGGAAAGCAGAGTAATGGGAACCCAGCAGTGGCGGCACTGGAGACGAGTAGACTGACCCTGAGCCAGGAACACAAGGCCTAGGAAGATGAAGAAGAGCTGGAAAAGCTTGTGGAGCTCCTTCTTTTGGAGGTCTATAGCTCTTTTCTTCTCCAGGGTTTTCTCAAAGTGAAGTTGGATTATAGTGTTTAATGCTTGAAGAGCAGTTTCTTTTGGGATTGTTTGGTGGTGGTGGTGCTCAGTTTGATGATGTGTTGGCTCATAGTCTGCCATTGATGTCCAAAGAAGGAGAGAGATCAGAGCTGTGCCTGTGTCGGTGTGGTGAGTGAAGGCTGAGGCCCTGAGCCCGAGGGAAGGAAGTGGTACTACTTTCTTTGGTAGGACTTTTATTTATTATAGTACTTGGTTTAATTCATTGAAAAATGAGTGGCTCGGATCTCAATGTAGTTTAACTTAAAACTATTGTTGGTTGTTGATATCTGATGATCGACAAAAGGCTGATCTTTGGGTCTGAATGAATGGTACCATTGGGGATGGTGTAACTGTGACCTTAGGATCCTTTATACATATATTCTTGTTCATGAATTTTAGTCATTCAATTCTATTACAGCAACTGTGAATTGAGGTGAGGAACCGTTTGCAGTAAAAACTAAAAAGAGTGCAAGAGTAAGGATTTAGGGCTCTGGCAAAGCAATAAAGAGCAATGCAGCATCTATTATTGTAATCATGGTTGAAGAAAAACGAATATATTGACATAACTCAATGGAAATAAATTAAGAGCCATTTGAATGGACAATAAAATTAAAAATAATAATAACATAATATTAATTATTATAATATTAAAATTAAAATTAATGATAAAAATATATATTTAAATATAAACACAACGATGACAACGAATTGAATTATGATAAAAAATCATTAAAAATTTTAAATTAAAATTTATATATAATAAAAATTTTAAATTATTTAATATTTATAAAATTAATAAATATATAAATAATTATTAAACTATTTTTATGATAAATTATAATTTTGTTAATAAAAATAGTTAAAAAATAATATTTTTACTACATTAATTAACAAAATTATCTTTTTTTTAAATAAAAATTAAAATGAAAAAATAAATTAAACATAAAGATACTTTTATCTCTTCAATATGATTGAAAAAAAAAAGCAGTATAGAATTGAATAACCGGACTCAAAACAATCAGTGAGAAAAAGCAACTCTTGGCACAACCGCTTAAACATCCAAACTGAAGTTCAGTGTGATTTGCACAAATTTTCATGGAAAATGATATCGGGTACGTTTGAATCCAAATCAAACCTTAATTAAGTCGATGACTACTATAATCGAAATGATCCAAAATATTAAAGAGCTCACAATTAATTTAATTATTTTTAACATTATTTGTGAATTTTAAAATTCTATTGTGAATGTATAGAAAAGAAATTCTTAGTATTATTTATTGAAATTTTAAAAATTATTAGATAGATTTGAATTCACTTGAAAGGTATATTTGAAGTACAACTATAGATAACACACATGCATCTTCCTTATTCCACTGTCTCCCCTTGCTTCACATGTTTATTCAAACAAACGATGAACATATGCATTTACGAATGGATGTCATTTACCCATATGCATCCATGTTGTATCAAAAGAAACTTCTCAGAATTGCAATCTGCTCCCCACACAAGTATATTAGACAGACACTACACCATGGACCCTGACCCACTTAACAAAATTTAGGCACTTGAACCTTAGCTCTCAAAAAGAAAGTTTCACCATTTGTCTCAATCAACCAATAATTGCCATTGGAGAACGATCATTAGCTACAATTTGAGAAGCATCTCCTTCTTCAGTGTTTCCATTTTCTTCCTGATTCAGATCAGCATTCTCACTTTCACCATCCTCCGTTGTTGATTCTTGATGCGGTCGTTCTCCTTGGACACCTATCATGTGCATCAAAAGTTCCTCAGGTTTTACTTCATAACCAGAATTAACTGAGCCATCAACCCTTTTAGTTTTTCCTTTGTATAGAGCATCTAGCTGGTGAAAGTAAGGGCATGTCTTAGAATCCTCGGGCCTTTTCTTATTGCTTTCCTTTACTCTTTTGAAGTACTTGTTCATATTCTCCCATTTCTCTTTACACCTCTTTGCACTTCGATCATAGCCAAGTTTTTTCATTGCAGTTGATATCTCCTCCCATAAAGGGCCTTTAGGTGCATTGTCTTGGTATTGCAAATCAAGATTAGCCCTCAGTCTTATCAAAGCCTCCACTTCATCTTTAGGCCAACGAGTAGTACTTAGGTGCATATAACTCTCACTACCATTGCTATATTCTTGCCTCTCAGCAACTTTCTCAACTGGGAATGGGGTCTCAGGCAATTGCACTGTGGTTGTTTGATCTAAAAACTTCTGTAGAAATGCCAGCACAGCAGCATCTTTAGTTGCTGCAATCGATCTTTCTTGCATCAATAGCTCACGCTCCCTCTTAATCCTAGCCAATTCTTGCATCTTCCATGCTTCCTCTCTTGCCATCCTATCTTGTTCAGACTTCTCTATCGCCTCTATAAACTTCTTCTGCAAATTCTCTTGCTCCTCCATCACTTCCCTCATCAAACTCTCGAAGAAGTTCATCAATTTCCTCTTTTTCTTTCTCGTCCCATCCAATTCCGGCTCCTTACTTGACGAAGAAGTAGTCGAGGTAGAATTTTCATAGAAATTCAAAGCTGGGTTTCGAGTAGAAATTGGAATAGCATCATGGATAACACCCAAGGAAGGATGATGATCCAATGCTTCTAATTGCTCGAAAAACCGATAATTCTTGTCATTCGATCTTCCAGATCGACCTTCTTTGGTTCTCCTATGGTACTTGTAGATGTTCTCAAATTTCTCCTTACATTTCTTGGCATTTCTGTTATATCCAAGCTCTGCCAATTTCCTGATGAAATAGCTCCATTGTTGCACCTCAAAATTAATTATTTTAACTTGACAAATTAATCTAATAAAAAGGGGTTTAAGTTTAACTAAGATTATTGAATATAAAGAGTGAAATTAAAACAAACACGCGAAAATAGTATTAAAAAAAGCATTTTTTTACTGCATTTATAGCTCTTCTAGTTCTTTCAAAACAGCATAATTAAACAAGAAGGAATTCAATATCCCAACATAGGAAAAAACCAAATGTTTCCAACATTTTCTGTGCAGAACCCAACATTTTCCTTCATTTTCCAGTTAATTTTCTCCAAAAAAAAACGTCAAATTTAGTTAAGAAGAAAAAGAAAGAAAGCAAACCTGGAAACTTGTTCCCAGAGAGGAGCCTTGACATCAGACTCTCTAAAAGCAACGTCCATTTCAGACCTTATCTTTAACAAAGCTAAAGTCTCTTGCCTTGGCCAACGGCTCCCTGCAAAATTCCGTTCACTCTGTTCATTTTTCACCTCAACTTCCTCTTCATTCACTAAGATGACGCTGTCGGCAATTGTATTATTTTTAGGAAAATTTGAATTTTCCATAATCTCAAAAAACACTTCAGTAAAATAGTTTACGGCGCAAAGCTCAAAAAAATTGTGAAGTTTTAATTGGTTTTTTCTTGAAGATTTGGAAAAAGTAAATTTTTTAGAATTTAAGGTAAAGTTTTTTTTTTTTTTTCATAAATCTACCAACATGTAATAGAGGGAGAGGTGAATTAGGGTTTCTTAATAAAAGGATAAGAGGGGAGAGTCGTTGTGATTAAGTGGGGCTCAAACCAAGCTGATTTTTTTACATGTCAATTTTTCATTGGTTTATCTGTCGTTTTGTGTCTTTGACTCTTTTTGGATGGTTTGACCCAACTCATGATTGTGAATTTTGGGTCAAGATAAGTGGGCTTGGAGGTATTCAAGTATGCAACGATAAGCGTTCCTACATATATTGGCAAGCCATTGGTAAAATTGAAAATAAATAAGATGATAGTATACTTTAAAAAATATGTATTCTCCTATAGATTTTCGCCGTGAAATTCAAAACTTTAGCTTTTAAAAGGGATTTCTTTTTAATATTTTAGAATTGATTATGGGGGGTTTTGGATAGAGCTGGAACAGTCCTTGAGAAAGCAGTGTGTGTAGATAGAGACAAGTTGGTATTTTGTCTAGGCAACCAAATTTGATCAATTTGGCAGTTCTCTTTAGGCTTCAGCCCACCTTTTGGCCTGTTGAGTCTTCCATTTCCCTTTAGCTTTTGGTTTTGCTTATGTACAAAATGACCAAAAATACTCTTTTGGTTAATAACTAGGTTAAGAAAAGCATCCATTTTTGGGAAATAAATTTGAAGATGCTTAAAAAGTTAGTTAGGGTACTGACTGTTTCAACTTAAAATCATATCCAATCATTATTTATTTTGAATGCAATTATCATATCTTGTTGATTGAGGAACATAGTATTATAGTAGTAATTTTCTACATTTTTCATGTTATTTCAAATCGAAATCATAACATGTTGATGATTGAATTTAGGGTTTAAAACTAAAAATTGTATGTTTGACCATGTTTCTATTTCCTGCATAAGCAATGTGGGATTCAGACCATGTTTCCCAAGTCGACAAGACTTGTTTTATAAGGCAAGCTTAATCCATTTCTTTTGCTGACCTGTTTCCTGAAACTAGTAAATTAACATTACTAGATTCGATAAAGCCTAAGGTAGAGCCTCCAAAAATGGAGGAGAGTTTGCTCCATTTTTAGATCTCTCTGCTAAAATTTCATTCCTTGCATCTCAGTTCATTGTTTAGATCGAAAGGGAAAGTAAACATGAGTTCAAACAGGTCATTGGCGAGGCTACTCCATTTCTTCAATTGAAAATTTGAGCACTCTATTAGCTGTTTGATTGCAGAGAAACCAGAGGAAAACAAAAGCATATAAAAAATCATCCAAAAGAATGGTTATAAATCAAATTATGGAAACTCATAATGCTTGATGTTTGACCAATTATGTCAGTTATTCATTCCAAAATAAAATAAGTTATCTGTCTCTATGACAGAAATTTCCATTTTATTAATGCATTATGTTCTACACTGATGGAAATATTAATTAACTAAGGCCATTGCACCTAACACAACGAAAAGGAGAATAAAAAATTAAACCAACAATCAAGCAATGGAGCCAAAGAACCATCAGTATGCAGCAAATCCCCGCTTCCTTCCCACAAACCACACTCCATTTTTGTATAGAACATAAAAGAAGCAAAACTTTTTGTATTTGTGATTGGAAGTTAGAATCATGGCCAGCAAGCTTTTCCAGGCACCAGTTCCCACTTCCAAAGGAATTCCTTCAATACCTAAAATCACAAGAATGATAACTCCTGCTGAGAAATTATCCCCAGCATTGCGGTCAACAACCAAGAGCATAAGATTGTTTGAGCCTCCATCTGGTTTCAGACACACTCTCAAATACGCCACCAAAGCTGCTAAAGATAGCTGTAGCTTACTTAATCATGACATGGATGCAGAAGAAAAAGAGAACGAACCATCAGAGTACAGGACAGTTGACCTGATCAAATCAGACTTTTACCAGGCGATCAAAGGTACGATCTTGGAAATTTCAGGCACATATGCATACCATCTTTACCTTGATAACATGAAAAATTGAAATGAATGTTAACATGTGTGGCATTTATATATATGTCTAGGAATCAACAGAGGGATTTTTGGAGTACAATCTGCTAGAAAATCTGAGATTGAAGAACTGGTGGAGTTGCTTAAGTCCCAGAATCCAACACCTGACGCTGCATTGCATCTAGAGAAGGTACACTCAATGCAATTTCTTTCTCCTTTTCATCAATTCTGAAGTCTGTACTATATTATTAAGGTACAATGGATGAGTGTCATATCTTCTACTCCCGATTTTATAGATATACTATGAAACTTGAAAACAAGGTAATGGAAATATAGGAATTTTGTGTCCTTAGAAGTGCTCATGCCAAAGCTTGTTACACCAGAATTTTCAGTTTCCTCATGTATGATAAGGGTTTCACAAATTTTACTCCTGGATGTCGAATTAAATCAGATGTCTGCTCTCTCAATAGGAATTCAAAATGTTCAATTACAGTTTTGTTTCATAATTGGAAGGTTGGAGGATGCTGGAAGCTTGTTTACAGTACAATAACAATTTTGGGAGCCAAGAGGACAAAACTAGGATTGAGACATTTCCTCACCTTGAGGGATATTTATCAATCCATTGATGTTACCCAGGTATAAGGTCAATTCTCACCCAATGATGTCTGCATTTTTCAAAGTAAAAAGTGAAAAACTCATTTCTTATATGTTCATTACTCTTCTCTAGGCAACCTAAACTGTTGTAGGTAAACATTTTTTCTCATTAAATTCTGAAAAAATTGAAGAACTTTCTCTTTCTGTTTAATGAACCATATAAATTATTGGTTGGAGGGAAAGAAAATGTAGGAATCTGTACTTTCCTTCATCTCCCGCTGCACTTTCCTTCATCTCCCGCAGAAGATAATGTAAGATCATTGTAGGTAATGGATCCAGCAATAAAAATGTATTACTACTTTATACCTACCAGATTCTTCTAACTTGAAATTCAATCAATAACATAACCATTATTTGGCACATGATTATTTAGATTTACCACACAAGTCTAAATGGTGATTAATACTACTTCTGCACCCTTTCAAATTAAAACTGTTTTCCATTACATTGTTTCCTAATACTAACCCCTAAAGCATTTGGTGATGAAAAAATTGGAGGCCAAAGCAATTAATGTGGTCGAGTTCGATGTTCGAGGTTTAAGTTTGTTGAATGGACAGCTTACAATTGAGGCTACCTTCAAGATAGCATCTAAATCAGTTAATTCAATCACTTTAATTTCCTTTTTTTTTAACTTACCAGAATCCTTTCTAAAGTTGGATAGTATGTTTGAAATATCTTCATTTGATCATTTCTGTTTTTTACAGAGAGTTGACATATGTTATGAAAAATCAACAATCACTCCAGACCAGGTAAATGTGCAAAGCCAATAAGTATTTAATAGATATTTGACCTGAAATTTTATTTCAGCTGTCTTTTAAGGAAGGCAGACACCATTTATCTGGTTTTTTACCCTTCTATTTGTCGCACTGTCGAAAACAATTTGGTTCCCTTTTGGAGGAAAAAACAGTTGAGGAATGTGCTGTGGAGAAAGCATGATCTTCTGCTTAGCATCTTCAATCCCGAAGGTTGGCTTGACGTATCGTATCCTTTTTAGTCTCCTGAAACAAGCGTCTATAGTTTTCTAAATTCAACTTGACAATTTGACTGGCGTTTCCAGTTTAAAGAGAATGTACATGAATTGCTCCTTAATTTGACCATAAGGTATGTAGATGATACCATGATGATTGGAAGAGATGATAAAGGTAATACCTTCGTCTTAGAAAGATCGGAGTAAAGAACAATCAAATGATCATGTTTTCGCCTAGACCTCGCAGCAGAGCATGAGAATAGTTTTCTTCTTTTTCTTTGAATACTAGAAATAGTGGCAGCTAAATGCTTTGCATACAGTTACTTGATCGTAGAATGATTTCAAAGTAATAAGATCATTACATTGATACTAATTGTTTAAAGCTGACAACTAGTCCTAGGCATAAAAGGGGATATACATACATACATATATATATATATGTATATATATATATCACGAATGTTACATAATTTATAAGAATCACTGATTTTTCAGAGAAGTTGAGATTTCTAAATTTGCAAATTAAAGAAGACTACAGAACTGATAGTTGGCTTGCTCTTAAAATTGGAGTAAGAGATTCGGACAAATATTCAGGACCACAACTTGGGAGGCGTGGTTAGTTTTAGGGGGGAAGCAGAATCTTAATAAACAAATGTTATTTACATTTAGATATGCCATTCAAAAGGAAGCTTGAAGGACTGAAAACCAGCCTCCTATCAATGATTGTGGATCTCGAGCACTTGACTAGTCTTTTCTATAAAAAAAATTAATCACATTTTTCTATTAACTAGTTGATACATAAAATAATAAGAAAGGGCAATATTGAAAGTTTATTGAAAGTAAGGCATGGATTTCGAGGCAAACCATTTTTCTTGATCAAATCTGTCAAGCTTCACAAAGATGATTAGATGAATTCTTCTGCCTTGTGTTTAAGGCAAAATCTATCACTTCATCTACCAATAAGCGCTTCTCTAATCATCTTTGTAAAGCTTCTCTTGCTAGATAAAGTGTGCTACTCTCCATATTTTGTTTCAAGAAAAAATTGCTCTCCCGAAGAATAAAAATGATACTAAAAAAATGAAAGAGAAGTAGAGAAGAACCAAATAAAGCTATACATTGCACTATTACAGTATATTGGCCTAGGAGTTTCCTTGATCAATTTGAGATCAGACGGTCTTGACTCTTCGCAAACCAAGCAAACAACCCAGTACATGGTCAAATATACTGAAGTTATTCATAAGATCAGCAAAGTCAAAAGCTACTGAGGTATAAAATTCATAGTTTCATATTACATCATTAACGCAACAGTTTGGTGGCATCTCTTTGTTGATAAAGATCACAGATGGCATGTCAATTTCCTATATGATATCAAGCATCATTAATCAAAAATAAATGTTACCATAAACTGCAATTACACCAATTTTCAATCTATTAAAATGATTAATTCATTTTCCACTAATTGTAGGAATGCTATTCCTTCAGACTAATGACATTGTGAAATTGCAAAGGCTGCTGACAAAGGAAAGTTCTAGCCAGCTAGCAATTAATGCATCAAGTACATAGAGTTTCAAGATATCTTGCCATGACAGACATACTTGCTTGAACAATTCATTCTACACAAAAGATATCATTGCTCATAAACACTTTGTGACTAAGAAATGTATGTGTAATATTTGGATTATTAACTATATTCATCAAATTTTTACTGTCAAATAAACTAGATGTCTGACGGATATTAAAAAAGAAGTTAAAAAATCTCTCAAATTGGAAGTCAGATCAATGCCAATACTACAAAATTTTAACATGCCAACCTGGTGGATTGTAAGGACCAAAAACAGGATGCCCTCATTAGAAATCAGCCATAGCAGGAAGTACTCTTTGTATAACATAACTTGATCATCGATATTGCTGAATTTGGCAATTGAAGAACTAGTGATCCAACAATGGACTTTTTCAAGTAAACTCCTGTCTTATGTCCTTGAACATTGTCAAAACCAATGTTCCAAACAAAGCTATAGAGTAACTAATAAACATCTTTAATTCAAAAAGTCACAAAAAGCATTCTTCTCTCACGATGCCACGCGATTCATCAATAACCCAATTCATAATTTTAAAATTAAAACACTTTAAAGAGGAAAAAAAGATACCTTGCACCTGAACTTCACCTAAGCTTCTGTTTCGCAGAACTTTTCTTAGCCGCGTCCCTAACCTTCTCAATATACCCTTCAATAGGAGGAGTCAAAGTCGCCATAAACCGATTAGCCGGAAATGGGGTCAAATCCGGTACCATAGCCGCCTGCTTAAGTTTCTCAGGCAGAGCCTCAATCGCCTCCCTTTTCACTCTCAACAAATTAGTCTCAGCCGCCTGCCTTGCCCTATGCTTTCTCATCAAAACCCGACTATACTCCTTAGCCAATCTCCGTCCATCCTCCACAGTCAGCTCGTATTTGGGTATCTTATCAGCATCAACAAGGCCCAATGTAATCAAATCAAGCCCAGGTGTTCCCATTATCATAGGCTCATCGGGAACCCCCATTGTTTGTCTTCCTCCCTTCTTCAAAATCTCCATTTCCCGTTGCCTTTCTTTGCTTATTAATCCCAATTTTTCCCGTTCGGCTTCCCGGGCTCGCTCTTTCGGTGAGAGGTGACGGACCGGCGTGGGTGCATTGAGGCATTGGTCGTAAAGTCTTTGCTTTTCATCGGGGATACGGCCACCTTTCGAGAGGGAATCGTCGATAGGAGCGCCGCCTTTGCCTTTCTTAGTGGAGATTTTGGAGCGTTTTAAAGGCTGGCCGGCTTTGAGTTTAGATTTGCCTTTGGCGGTTCCGCTGACGGTGCAGCGTTGTAGGAGTTGGTGACCAAGTGTTGTTACAGGCTTTTTTGGGTTTTTTGCGATTTGGATCATGGTGTTTTCTGGGGTTTTATCAGAGAAATTGTAGAAGGAATAAAAATGACTTGTAATCTTTGTGTCTTGAGAAAACGGAAGAACTGAGGTTTTGGGTTTATCAGAAAATGGTCTCACCGTCCAGGGGAGTTGATGAACCCTGTTTGGAGTCCCAAACCGGAACTGATCGATACCCTTGGCCCAACATAATAGGATTATTAAAAAAATCACAATACGATTAGTTGAAAAGGAGAGAGGTTGATGAGAGCCCAAACCCATTGGATATCCCAAATAAAATACCTAGCTTTGTATGGCTATCTCCGAAAAACCGACAAAAATCTTTTGTAAATGAGAGAGCACCAAGCAGTAAGCACCCTTCACTCTTCAGACTTCAGAGCAGCCATTGCACTTCATCTATCTTTTAGCCCAAAACCCAAACACAGAGGTTTATTACTAGTAGCTTTGTAACTCAGATACAGAATAAAACACTTACAAAAAACCATTTGCAGGGAAAAAAATAAAGGCATGAAAGCAATGGATTTTCCACTCAGAAACAACCCATCCATTTGTTTTACTCTGAACCCACCAAAACCATTCTCCAAACTTAAGAGTTTTCACTGTTAGATGCTCTTTCCCTCTCTCCTCTGACGCTGCTGCCACTGGTTTTTTTTTCACATTTTCCTTCTATATTTTGTCTCTTTTTTTCCTTTGTAGTTTTAAATTAATGGGAAAAAATCTTTGGTGATGGGTGGATTTAGGGCTGGCGGAGAGACCATGGAAGGTTGCGGATGCTAGGCTGGTTCTTCAAGATGGTTCTATTTGGAAGGCTAAATCTTTTGGTGCCTCTGGAACACAAGTCGGTGAAGTGGTTTTCAACACTTCTTTAACAGGGTAAGATGATATAGTATTTTGAATTTTAGTTTGTGTTTAGAATTTAAACTAAAATTAAGAAAAAAAAAATTACTTCTTGTTGATGCGTAATTTTGGGTATTGAACAATGGAATTCTTAAGGTCATTGGATAAATCTAAAGTTTCTGTAAAATTTTGAATTTTAAATTGTGTTCAATAAGATTATGATGTGTTTGCATAATAATAGAGTCTGTTGTTTTTAATTTGGTCCGGCTCTCGAAAGATTGTTTCAATGTTAAAATATAATTGTTGTGCAGCTATCAGGAAATTCTAACAGACCCTAGTTATGCTGGTCAGTTTGTCCTGATGACCAATCCACATATTGGCAATACTGGAGTGAATTTTGGTGAGTGACTTTTACCTTTCGAATCATCACTGTTCTGAATTGTAAACTATAAATGATCCTATGTTGATGCCTACCCCATCAGATGATGAAGAATCAAGGCAGTGCTTTCTTGCCGGTCTGGTGATCAGAAGTCTAAGTATTACGTAAAATTCCTCCTTTTAATTTCTTAGATATGCGATTCAGTAGCTTTGGCACAAAAGGTTTGCTCATTTGTTTATCAAATTGTAATTAAATGTTTTGCAGTACATCAAATTGGAGATGTGTAGAAACCCTTGTTGATTATTTAGCAGAAAGAAATATTATGGAAATTTGTAAGTTTTATATATGGCACTGGATATGTAGTTTGTAGACTGATAACAAATTTATTTGTTCTTTGGGTATCACTTGTGACCTCCTTTCACTTGATGCTTTCTTATAATGGCAGATGATGTTGACACACGTGCAATCACCTGGAGATTGAGGCAAGATGGAAGTCTTATTGGGGTTTTGAGCACAGAACAATCTAGAAGAGACAAAGAACTTTTGGAAATGTCACGTTCGGGGGACATTGTAGGTAAGAATAGCTGTCTTATTTGAAAGTTATGAGCACTTTAAAAGGATAGGATTAGCTGTATCCCTATTATTCTTGTCTTTATTTTTCAGGTATTGATTTAATAAGTGGTGTTACCTGCAATGCCCCTTATGACTGGGTTGATAAAACAAAACCAGGATGGGTCTTCAACACCGATGGAAGAGATCAAGAGACTTACAGAGTTAGTAATACTTTTTGAAAGCTTAGGTGAGAGCTTTTAGATTCTCGCTTTGTGTCTGCCCTTAAACTTCTCCATTTTTTTTTTAAATTGAAGGTTATTGCCTATGATTTTGGGATCAAGCATAATATACTTCGACGCTTAGCATCTTATGGATGTGAAATCACTGTTGTCCCATCCACGTGGCCAGCAGCCGAAACCCTTAAACTGAAGCCAGATGGAGTTCTGTTCAGTAATGGTCCAGGGGATCCATCTGCAGTTCCTTACGCTGTTGAAACAGTCAAGGAAATTCTGGGAAAAGTTCCTGTGTTTGGAATTTGCATGGGCCATCAGTTACTTGGGCAGGCCTTGGGTGGTAAAACCTTTAAGATGAAGTTTGGTCACCATGGAGGAAATCATCCTGTTCGCAACATTCGCAATGGTCGTGTTTAGATTAGTGCTCAGGTGTGTTTGTATATACATCCCTTTATGCATGTATAGCGTTGTCAGCATGGGCTTAAATTTTTCTATGGGATGAACCAACCCCACACCACTCAAACCCCCACCCCCACAAAAGGGGAAAACACACACACATTAAAGAAATGAAAAAGAAAATAAGTTCTTATATACTCGGTGAATGTTTCCATTCTTATTCATATATTTATTGACAATGTTTTGGATTGTAGTATTTATAAGTTTGGATGAACTTCTGTGAGGTTATTCAGCTCTAACAAGTTTAAAGTTGCACTCTATCTTTTGGGTTGTGTTTTCACATTTGAATTTATGATCTGGCAGAATCACAATTATGCAGTTGATCCTGCATCACTCCCTGAGGGTGTAGAAGTGACTCATATTAATCTTAATGATGGAAGCTGTGCTGGTCTAGCGTATTCTGCTTTAAATATTATGTCTCTTCAATGCCATCCTGAAGCATCCCCTGGACCTCATGATTCAGATTGTGGTAAGAAATTTTGACAAATTGATTTTAGTCTTTCACATTTTAACAAAGATTGTGAATTTCTATGTTTGTTAAAAGGATTTCTTTTGCTTAAATCTATTATTTCTTGCTACAGCTTTTAGAGAATTTATAGAGCTTATGAAGTCATCAAAACAAGCTGCTTAAAGGAGTCTGTAGTATCTGATGGTTCAACCTTTTTGGTATAGTTAAATGGTAACGTTTTAAATGGATGTCTTCTCGACTATGGTTTGGCCGATATTTGCTTTATATGGATAGAACCAAGCAGGAAGTGATCTATGTCACAATTTTGTATGAAAGAGTTTTAGATAATTTGAATGTTTTCTATGTTTGAACGGTACTTCATGAGTTATGGAAAGATGAACACTGATTATTGGCATTTAATACTTGAATCACAACTTTCTTTGCAGTTTTAGAATAATATTATTTTGTCCTATAAGTGAGGCAACATGTTCATTTCCATTTATCCCTTTTCCTTTTCAGTAAGGAGAGTAGAGATCCTGGTTTTACCATGGTTCAACTTTTTGGGTATAGTTTTAACAGCAGGATTGTAATTGTCACCCCTGGGTGAAGAAAGAAGAGACAGTTACTAGCACTTGTAACTATATATGCCAATTTTGGGAAATTGTAACTTTGTTTCTGTCCTGGGTTTTACTCATGTGATAAGGAGATAAATAATTCACGATTATACTAATCCCTGGTTATAATCCATGATATGATAAAGACATGGTAAAAACAGAAAATGCTAATGAAATAACATACCGGATAACAAAATTTAAAAGCAATAAAATGCTGATACTTATGAGCATAAATAAAATTGAAGTCATCAATTCATCGTAACAATCAAAAACATTTGGTTAATAATTTATGACATGAACAATATAATTTATTTATGACATCATTTAGGAAAAAAAAAACCTTTTGGATATGTCCTTCCTACAAGATGCAGGTGACTGGCTTCCTTCCTGCTCTGAGTTTCAAAATGGTTATGGGAGAAACAGACCTCTTATCTGCTCTTACCAGAATGAGGATCTCTGATCTGGAAACGAACTGCTACATCTGATGAAAAAGGATTAGCACTTGACTTGTTTCACCCAGAGTTGAGAAAAGAATGGTGTAATAAGCTCAGCAAAGCAGAAAAAATAACCACTAAAGGATGCTGCAGTTGTGTCAAAACTGAAGAACGTCTCTGTGGATTGGACCAGTACCAAGATCACTCGATATTGAACGTGCTACTCTTCTCAAAAACTTGTGAGCATCAAGGTGGAGCAGCTTTATCATCTAAGAAGTTCCTGAAAGAAGCTGAAGCATCGAGCAATCCTGAGAAAAATAATCCTGGTGAGAAGTCCGAAATACAAGGGCATGGTTAGGAAAAGAAATTTTGATAAGTATGTTGAACAATAGAGTAAAAAAGCAATTCAGAAATGCATTTAATACTTCAAAATGCTGAGGAGATCTAACTGCTGCAAATTTTGTGAACAAAATAGGATAATCTTGTTAATTCGGATTAATATTATTCAGAAAGCAATAAAAATCATAATTAGAAAATGATTTTAACTTGCTGAGTTTCCTCCTAGAATACTTTGCATACCCCGTAATCTTCTCAGAAGCGGCATGCTGTTCCATGGAGCAAATTAATTTCTTCAACCTGAAAAACCATGTGAATATTAAGGTGAAAAAACACCATAAAAAGATTAAAAGCATAAAGGAATCCAGTGTCTTTAGAGCCAATTGCAAAAACAGAATACAAAATAAAATGTAACCTTAAGTTTTAAGGAGTTCATCTCTCTTCCTCCATTATCAGTGTGCTCCTGAATACGAAAGCTCAGGATAAAGTAAAGCCTTCGGCAGTTTCAAATCCCCCAGCTACATAGTAATTACAAGACAATTTCAGCATATTGAATCATTCAATGAGGCAAGAGGATTAATAAGCCATTATAAGTGCTTTGAACGATCAAATGTTTACACAAATTTAAAAGATAAAAAGAAAGAATGACGTATCCTTTCCATTAGCCAGTTAAACATCGCAACAACCTCAAACATTACTTATTACATCATCATATAATTCCCAACAGATAAACAGAGAAACCTAAGTGAAGATCACCTATACAAAAATCATGTAAAGAAGAATATGACAAGTTCATACCAAGTGCTAATCACCTGTATCATTTTAAATGCCCGAGTCCTGACAAAGCAAAAGAGTTCTACTTGTGTACTGAGAAAGCTTTCCTTGGCCTGCTACATATTAGTAAGACACTTTCAATGTACAGATAAGATAAAAAGTCTTGTATGAGTATTTCCACTCTGCAAGACAGAATACAATGAAGAAGGCTCAGTGATATTCTACCATTCAATGTACCTTGAAACATTTGAGCGGACAAATGCTTTAGATATATCAACCACTTGAGTCACAGAGGTCCTTACTTCTCAAAACTATCTTGGCTTTCAAGATACCACGGTGCAAAGTTGACATGGTACAGGTATCTGGCTGTATGCCCCTACTTGACATTTCGTTAACAAGGGTTACAGCCTTCTCTACATGTCCTCTTTTACAATAACCAGATATAAGAGCCGTATATGTCACGTTATCAGGTTCCAATCCTGTATCAATCATTTCATCAAAGATCCTAATTGCATCCTGAAGATTGTTTGTCCTACAGTACTGATCAATCAAAACAGTATAACAAACAACATCAGGTTTCACCCCCATGCGCTTCATTTCACTCCAAAAAGTTGAAGCATCCATTGTTGTCTTGTTTTTGTTGTGTGTTGCATCAGGACTAGAAAGAGACCTCAAATTTATTTTTGTATGGCCGTTAAGCAAGACCGTATAAGTGATAACATCAGGTTTAATCCCTCTCTCCTTCATATTATTGAAAAGATCCAAGGCTTCCTCCAAAAAATTCACCTTACAGTAGCCACTTATCATTATTGTGTAGATAACTAGATCAGGTGTTAGCCCTTTCTCAATCATAATATCAAACAACAGCTGGGCCTTTCTCAAATTTCCTGCCTGACAAAATGCACCAATGAGTTTCCTGTACATTAATTTGGTAGGTTCAGCATTCAAAGAGAACATTATCTTAAGTAGCATAAGAGCTTTATCATTATCACCATCCATGCAAAGACAACTAAGGAGTTTTGAGCAAGAAGCCTTCCTCACTAGAAATCCCTGCTTAGACAGCTTGACAAATAATTCAAAGGCTTCTTTTGTGAGGCTTGCTTCACAATAACCATCAAGTAAGGCAGCATAATTTTCGAAACACTTTTCCGGCAAGCTAGCTAAGAAAGCTTCAGCTTCCTTCACCTTACCACCTATACATAAGCCTTTAATGATCATGTTGTGTATGATAGTGTTACGTTTCAAACCTTGTGCCTCTATATAATTCAAAAGATTGACAGCCTCTTGTGCAAGGCCATTTCTAGCTAAACCCCCAGCAAGGACACTGTAAGAAACAATATCAGGCTTGAGACCATTCTCCTTCATCTCCTCAAACAAGTTCAATGCATCTTCAAGTTTACCTTGAAGACAATATCCATTGATCAAAGTGGTATAGTTAATAACATCAGGGGAAATCTTTTTATCCTTCATCTCATCAAGCAATTCTACAGCTTCATCCACTTTACCTACCTTGCAGAGAGCATCAGCCACTACATTATGACAAGCCTCATCAAGAAATATCCCAATATCCTTAAACTCCTTAAATTGATTTACAGCTTCAAAATTCAGGCCCATCTGACACAGGCTTTCAAGAATTGAGGTCACAATCACACAGTTTGTTTTGATACCCTTTGACACCATTTCATCGTGAACAGCCAAAGCTTTTATTATATTCCCACATTTGCAGTATCCTCTTATTAAGGCATCATAAAGAAACACATCATGAACAACCCCATGCTTTTCTGCCTCAAATAAAACATCTTCCGCTTCTTTCAATTTCATCTCATTACAGAAGCCCTTAATCACAACACAATAAGCGAAGGCATCTAAAGGAATGTTTGCATCCCTCCATGCTTTAAGCACTTCATGACCCAAATCTGTCCTACCATGCATACAAAGCCCTTCAATATAAGTTGTGTATGCAAAGGCATTTGGTATAACTTTTGCTTCATCCATCTCTCGGAAAACGTCAACAGCTTCCTCCAAACTACCCTTTTTGCAAAGTGCCTTAATTAGAATGCCATAAGTATAATCGTTTGGCTTCAATCCAAGTCTCTTCAACTGTTGATAAATAGCTACAGCCATATCAACTTTCCCACAGTGAATCAAACGATTCATAAGAAAATTAAATGAAAATATATGTGGAACAAATCCACGCCTTCTAGTTTGAAACAAGATATCAATAACTTCATCAAACATTTCAACACTAACATATGCCTTCACCACTGCATTGGACAATCGAACCAAAAGGTTTGAGTCTTCTCCCTCAAGGCCCTCTTCAAGAGCTTCAAACAAATCCATAATTTCGAAACCTAAACGCTTCTCTTTTCTAATGATTTCCAACAACATCAAATCCAATTTCCTATCCCAACCCCAATAACACAATGTTTTTACTATAGCAGCGTACGTACATATATCATGAGAAACCCCATCTTCTTTCAATTGGTTAAAAAATGACAGAGCCCTATCAGGTTGTTTTCTTAAAATATTTAAAGTTTGAACAACCTCAACTCTATGTAATTCCACGAATTGGTCTCTGTAATGATTCATATTTGGGGCACTGACGATTTCTTGCTCATCAGATGAACTGGATGTTAATTGGGCAAGAGCATAGTGCATCTGCTGGGAAACAAAAATTATTACAACATTCTTCAGTTCCCCTTTTTTAAGTAAACATTTGTTTGTTACTCTTATTTCTTACTTTTTGCTTCCCACAAAAAAAAAATCAAAAAGTACATTTACATGCAATATATATTTGAATAACTAAACATTAAAAATGTAATTATTTTTTATCAAAAAATGCAACTTTTAGAGAACAAATTGCATGATTTTACTTTTAAATAGAACAACGTATTAGATTTGCTCATATATTTTAGTTATTTATTCCTTTTTATTCAATTATCATTTTGATTTCCACTACTTGTACTTTATAACGAAATATTAGGAAGAAAAATGCAACAAACAAAAGCAACAACTAAGCCAAGCCTATTTTTTAAAATGGTCCTTAGCTCCGTACATGAAATAATGACGTTAAAACTGAAAAATGGAGGGACAAATCAAGAACAAAATACCTCTTTTGCAGCAGTAGGAGAGTAACTCGAAAAGGTCCAAAATGCAGGTCGTATCTTCCGCAAGGACTGTCCCAACATCTAAACAAACAAAAACATCAATACCCATGAATTAAAATGTTGAAATATTGCCCAAAACTAAAGAGAAGTAGGAGTACCGGAAGGAGAAGAGCTGGGTTGCAGCAATGGAACTTCGTTAGGAAACAGCTCAATTTGCAAACAGTTAAAAGATAGAATTAGGATACTTCGATTCGAATGGGTTGCGAGATAAAGAAGATTGATAGTTCTCTGGGTTCGAAAATCGTTGGGGGAAATTTTAAGAGTTGGCTCATAAGGCAGGCGGGATTGTAGCTTCGAGAGAAGAAAAAATAGCTGCTGTGGAAAGGAAGATGACGTGCCCAGGGTTTACTCAGGGTTTTGGGACTGACCGGGTTATCCCTAACTTTGTAGACATGGCTCATTTTAAATTGGATTTCTATTTAAATCTTTTGGTTATCATCATATTCATATATTTTATTAATAAATAATAATATTTTTATTTCATTTTTTAAGACATTTAAAATATTAAAATGTAATTATTTTTATTATATTTTATTAACATTTAAATATTATGTAAATGAATGATATGAGGTAGGCTTGGGCTTCATTTTAAAAATTGTCGATCCATAAACACTTCTAAATCTTAATTAGCGGGTGCTGATTAACCGCTAATTAAAGAGGATATAAAGATTACATCTATTGTTGAACTAAATATCAGCGAGTATATTTCTTTATATTATATATATTCTTTATTTTGTTGGTTTTATTGTAAACTGAAATTGCAATCATCACCCTTCCAGGCTTCAATCTAGATCTAGTAAAACAGATACACCAGATGAGTTCAGAGAAAAAGCAATGGCGATAAGATTCAAAACGAGGTATCAAATATAGTTTCCATAACAGTTTATGACCGCAAACTGACGCTAATTTAAATTTTCGAGTACAATGGCTATTAACATTAATGTTTCTCGTGGGGGAAAAAAAAAAGCATTGAATATGAAATTAAAGAAAATACGAGAGAAGCATCACAATCACTCTCCAGCTACAAACATCCTATTAAGAAAGGAAGGAACCGAGCACCAATTGTCTGCCCACCACCAAATCCAGGGGGCCATCATCTCAATAGCATAGCTGTGACACCAGCAGACATCACAAGTCACAATAGACGAAAGGCTTATATAATACATCAATATCAGAGAACACTCTCCTTCAATGATCCCCACCTTCAACGCTTCCCCTTCAACCAGACTTTGAGTTCACTTGACACAGGACACAAACACCAACTAAATGGAAAATGTTGCTCACCATCAAAGCACTTATAAAACTTAGAAGCACTTCCTGTGGACAATGGATGGACCAGACTCATCGTACTCGCCCTTGGAAATCCACATCTGATGAAACAGGTAAAGAAAGAATGTCAGTCTCAGACAACCAACTTGCATAAAAGTAAAACATGAACCAACTATAAGGAAAAATATTTCACCTGCTGAAAGGTGCTGAGTGATGCCAAGATAGATCCTCCAATCCAGACACTGTACTTTCTCTCTGGTGGTGCAACAACCTTAATCTTCATGCTGCTTGGAGCAAGGGCAGTGATCTCCTTGCTCATACGGTCTGCAATACCAGGAAACATAGTTGAACCACCACTGAGCACAATGTTACCATAAAGATCCTTCCTGATATCCACATCACACTTCATGATAGAATTGTAGGTAGTTTCATGGATTCCAGCAGCTTCCATCCCAATAAGAGATGGCTGGAAGAGGACTTCTGGACAGCGGAATCTCTCAGCTCCAATGGTAATGACTTGTCCATCAGGCAACTCATAGTTCTTCTCAACAGAAGAGCTGCTCTTGGCGGTCTCCAGTTCCTGTTCATAGTCCAGGGCAACATATGCAAGCTTCTCCTTCATGTCACGGACAATTTCCCGTTCAGCAGTGGTGGTGAACATGTAACCTCTCTCAGTAAGAATCTTCATCAAAGCATCAGTGAGATCACGACCAGCAAGGTCTAGACGGAGGATGGCATGTGGAAGAGCATATCCTTCATAGATTGGCACAGTATGTGAGACACCATCACCAGAATCCAGCACAATACCTGTTTCAATAGGGAGATAATTCAGTGTTAGCTTGATTAGGAATGATATATAAAAATATGAAAGAAGTTTACAGGGATTTAATGAACCTGTTGTACGACCACTGGCATACAAAGAGAGAACAGCCTGGATGGCAACATACATGGCGGGTACATTGAAGGTCTCAAACATGATCTGGGTCATCTTTTCTCTGTTGGCCTTGGGGTTGAGAGGTGCCTCTGTGAGAAGCACAGGGTGCTCCTCAGGAGCAACACGTAGCTCATTGTAGAATGTATGATGCCAGATCTTTTCCATATCATCCCAGTTGCTGACAATACCATGCTCAATGGGATATTTCAAAGTAAGGATACCTCTTTTAGATTGTGCCTCGTCTCCTACATAGGCATCCTTCTGACCCATCCCAACCATGACACCAGTGTGTCGTGGTCGACCAACAATGCTGGGAAAAACTGCCCTGGGAGCATCATCACCAGCAAAACCAGCCTGCATGACAAACAAAATTATCTCAACCACGATAAAGTAAAGCACTTTTCATAAAGAAATAAACAATGATGGAGAGTCTAACTCAGGTCCAGAAATAAACTAACCTTCACCATTCCAGTTCCGTTGTCACAGACAAGGGGTTGAATATCCTCAGCATCCGCCATCTTTTAAAATTCTACAAACAAGAATTGAGATATTGAATATAGCAAAATCAATTGTCAACCAGGGTCCTATGCCCTTTCAACTAATCTAAAAACAGCAAATCAATGTCTTCGACAAATCCAATTCTAGTTTTAACTAAATGAAAAAAAAAGAAACACTTAAGCAATCATTCCTTTCTTCGAATACATAAAATAAAACAGTTCAGTAATCAGTATCCTAGCTAGCTAATCACAAATTTCAGACAATTGAAAACGTAGACAACATTCATGGACAGTTAAGCAAGCTATTGGACAAGAAACTGAATCAATTATTCAAAGGAATAAAGATCAAGATTAGAGCCTTTAATTTCCCTCATAATAAATCTTGGAAAATCATTCAATTTACAAAATGAAAGCACTAATCAGAACAAGTTGGAAGCGAAAAAGTCAATTCTCACAACGATCTACAAAGAAATCGCAAATGTAATGAAGCAGATCAAGCTAAGTAAAGATCCAGATAGAAAAAGAAGTAGATCACGCTAAATCAAACTCTCTGGAAACTTGTAGAACCCTAGATCTCAGTTCCATAATCGGCAAGACATCAAAATCAAGCAACAGATCGGTGGATTTGAAGTGAAATAAAAGCGAGCTTAAAAGATTTACCTGAATAAGAAACGAACGGAGGAGCAGTTTTAGAGAGAGAAAGAGAGAGAGTGGAAGAAGAAGCAGAAAACGACGTCGCCTTTTTACCCTTTTCTCTCTTCCCTCTGGAGGAGACGGATGGAAATTGAGAGCGAAAGAAGAGAAAGAAAGGGGTATTTATATAAGAAAAAGGATTAATAAAGGACAGTTTGGGAATTTTTTAAATGCAAATGAAATTTGGAGGAAATTAAAAACTACAGGTAAGAATTTTGAAAATCCAAACGGGAATGGGAATCATTCCCACCACAATGAGAAAAGATCGCGTGACCTGGTTGAGAGCCTTTTTTCTCTCACCCCTGCCTTACGCCATGTTCTTCGCCAGTGGTAAGAAAAAAAAAATTTTTGAAAAAATTATCAATGGATTTAAAATCATAATATTAAATTTGAATTGATTTTTTATTTGATTTGAATATTAAATATATATTAAATTTTAAATTAAAAATAAATTAAATTATATATTTTTAAAAATAATTATAAAATAAAAATAATTATTTTATATCTAAATTTATTTAAATATATTAAAATTAGATCATAATGTATGAAATAATTTTATTTATTTAATATGAATATATATATAATTATTTTTTTTCAAAATTATATTTAAATTTTTAAAACGCATAGTATATATAAAATTTATATATATTGATTTATTATTAAGAACTAACTTTATGAAAACAATAAAAAAAATTATATCTTTCCTTTGAATATTTTTGTTTACAATAATATTTATACACATATAAAATTATATCAAATAAAAATAAATTATGCCTTTCTTAAAAAAATAAAAGTATATATTATTGAATGATAAATTAAATAACAAAAAAATTATTAACATATTTTCACTTTAATAATTTTGACTAAATTATTATGCAAAATATGAAAAAATATTAAAAAATATGTGAAAAAAATCAATTAAAAAAATATTATTTTTCATAAGAATTAAACTATAATAAAAATAAAATACATTCTTGAAAAAAAGTTATAAATAACAAAAAACAAATTGCAATAGTAATAAAATATACCTCAAAAAATTTATTGAAAAAATAAAAAATTGATGTATAATGCATTACATTTATAATCTTAAATTTGTAGAATAATTTTTTAATGACAGTTAAGATTAAATAATTAATTTTTAAATTAATTTTTTAAAATTTAATATAGATACAATAAGTGATAAAGATAATATTAAATTTTTTACATTTATTTAAAATATAAATTTGACAATTATAGTTTAAATGGATATAATCGTTTTGATAATTTTATTATTTAAAAATTTAAGATAAAAATTTTTTGAATTTTCAAAATCTTATATAAAATTACTTAAATTTTTAATGTCTTATATAAATTTTTTAAAAAGATAATTTTTTTTAAATGAAGATAAAAAAGATTGCTAAAAGATTTTGATAAACTTAATCTTTGTAATTTTTAAACATGTTTGAAATATTTTAATAATTAAAAATTTTTTTAAATAAGGTTATTTGATAAACAACTAAAATTATCTATTAAAAAAAATATATTTCATATTTCATATTTTTAATTTTAAAAAATATATCTCTAAATTGATTTAATTTTTAATTATAATTTGAACAATTTTGATATTTGAATAAATTTAAAATTATCTAATTTATAATTAAAAAAAATTATTTTATTTTTTAAAAAATGTATCTTATATGTTATTTAAGAGAGTTGTTCACATAGACGCTTATGTGATAAACTTGTTATGTATGTTGTTATATAATATATATATATATTATTAGATTTATATTAAAATAATATAAAATTTTAAATTTTAAAATCGATAAACTAAACTAATAAAATTTGTTTAGATTGAATCGATTTTAAAAAATTGATTTAAATTTGGATTAAATTTTAAAATTTTATAAACTATATATTATTTAAAAAATCAAATAAAATTTGATCTAATTCTTTGTTACTTTTATTTTTATCCTGAAATTTTATGATTTCTTAATATGATCCAATAGTTTCAACTTTCAAATTGATCTTTTTCATTTAAACTATAATATAATGAAGTAGAACTCAATTTCAATTTGATTTAATCATAGAATAATAATAATAATAATAATAATAATAATAATAATATATCAAAAACTTTAGTTAATAGAATAAAACATAAAATAAAAAAGCAATATAATATAATGAATACTAATTTTGATTATTATTTTCTCATACAATTGAACAAAGTCTACAGGCACGGGGATTATCGATAGAAATCTTGATTAAATAAATTAAAGGTACATTTAATTTAAAATTTTGAATTTCGAGAGAAATTATGATTTTTGAAAAAATATGATATTTGAGGCTTTTTTTCATTTTTAAAACACTTTGTGTTCAAATTTATTTGTTTAGTTTGAGAAATTCATGTGTTTTAATTCTTGAATAATTATTATAACTTTCTTGATGTATTCATCAATTTTGAAGCCTAATTTGATCCCAGTCACAGCTACCTCGTTTATTCAAATTTTTTTGATGTGAAATATTTGAAACTCGGAAGAGAATACGTTTTTAAGGCGTTTTTCAACAAAAACACCTTAAAAAATTTTTTTTTTTTGCATTTATTTGTTTTTTTTGGAAAACTTTTTTAATATGTTTACCAACAAAATCGCTCTCAAAAAGTTTTTTTTTTCATTCATTTGGAACTTTGAAGGGAATTTTTTTAAGTGTTTTTCAACAAAAACACTTTAAATAAATCCTATTTTATTTTTTTAAGGAAATTATTTAATATGTTTTTTTATTGAAAAATACTTTAAATAATTTTGTTATATTTTTTAAAGAAAATTATTTAATTTTGATCAATTATTTAAAGCGTTTATGGCAAAAAATATCTTAAATAATTCTATTCATTTTTTAAAAATCATTTAAGGTATTTTTTTAACCCAATATATTATTTGAATAATGATTTATTTATAACGTTTTTTATGTCAAACACCATTAATTATAATTAAAAAAATTAGCAATAAAATTTATAATTGACTTACAATCACTTCTAAACATGTTTTTTATAATGTTAATGGCTATTTTATACATTTTTATTCATATCAATTTTAAAAATAACGTAATTTTTTTACTTGAACTCATAGAAGATAATAAGGAGAGGTGATTTTTTTATTTTGAGACTTTAGATATTATTAAAATTTTATCACTTTTCTCTAAAATTAGATTATTCTGAATAAAACATTTGAATCAAATACCTATTAATAAAATTAAAATATATATATAATTTTTTTCGAACCAAAACACCCTTAAAGAAAAATGTTTTCAGCCATGCGTAGCATATCTGTCTTACCTGAAACAATAATACTTCAATTATTCAAAAACTAGTCACCTTCCTTCCCCCTTTAATCGGTCATTTAATCTCAACATTGTGCTCTGGTGTGGTTTTATTTACCTTGTATTCCTATTTTTAGCAGTAAAAGTTTTTTGGATTTCATTTATTAGATTTAATTAAATTTATAAATAATATTTTTTCATAAATTCACAATAAATTCAAACTTAAAATTAAAAAAAACAAAAAAACTCTCTTTGATATTTTGGCCAACATCCATCGGTTAATTCCCTTTTACTAAGAGCGCATACTTTCATAATTTCACGAGAATATAATTATCCCTTCTTTCTTTTTTATATCAAAAAAATATTATGAAACTTTAAATTTTAAAATTTTTATTTAATTTATTTATTTATTACCATTTTTTATTTTTATATAAATGTGTTAAACTACTGTCTAATATGTAACATAATAAATTCAAGTCAATATAATGCCAAGTTCAAGCTCAGTTTGATTAAATAACATGAGGCACAAATTCATTCGAATTTTGTTTTATCATTGAACTTGACTCAAAAAATAATTAGACTCAACTCAATTAAATTTGATTATAATTAATTATATAAAAATTAGTTTTTTTAACTCGTACAATGTACGGGAATTTTTATTAAAATTTTCATAATTTTAAATTTATTTTTTAATTATTTATCTAAATATAAATTATATATTTATAAATGTTAAGTTACAATTAAATTATAATTTATACATAATATATTATAAATGATATTGTTCATATAAAAAAAGTCTAAACTTTTGTAAATTTTCAATAATTATAAAAATATTTTTTTCATTAAAAATAGTTTCTTCAATTTATTTGCTAAATACTAAAACTGTTGCTACCGTTTTTTTCTTGTTTGATAAAAATCAAGACTCAATGTTTAAATAGTTAAGATTAATGATTGTTTTTATCGTAATGTTGATTGGGTGGTGTATATATATTTGATTGAATAACAAATCACAATTATTAATTTTGTTATATTCATTTGCTTTTTATTAGTTCTTATTTTTTACATATTTCAAGTAATTATTACACAAATATATTGGGCTAACAATTATTTCTATATATGTCAACAAAATAAAGTTATTTTTTAGATAAAAGGGAAACAATAATTCTTTATGTTATGCTTAAAAACAAATTTTTGAAATATTTTTTTTATTTTTAATCATTTTTAACATAATTGATGGTATTTTTTATGAGTTAGATATAGTAGTGATCATCATTCTTCTCATATCATCTATTGTAGACAAAGAAATTTAATAATAAAAAGTATAGCAAAAGAAAATAGATAATATAAATTTACATATTAATTTGTCAATATTAAATATATACAATAAAAAAATATATATGTTAATAAATTAATAGAGAATAAAAACATTGAAGAAATGAATAAAACAAATATATATAATACAAAAAGTTAATTATAATCAATCTAAGCAAAATTTTAAAAAAAAGTTATGGATTAAAGAGAAACAAATAAATTAACCAAATATAAAATATAAAAATATTTAATTAAAAACATAAATAAAACATTATATTTGTTTTCAAAGCAAAAACATATTTTTATCTAACTTTTGTATCAACATTCAAATGTTTCATATTTTCATATAAAGATGTAAGCTTTTATTATTTTAAAAATACATGCTTTCTAGTCAATAATTGATTAACTTATCTAAAAATATTAAATTTCAATAATCTATTAAATAATTCTTAGTTTTTGATAGATTTTGATTTGAATTTAAATATTATATAAAAATATTAAATTTAAATAATTTATTAAATAGAATTATTTGGCAAAAAATAAAATTTTATTAAGTATATATATTTGGAACTATTATTAAATTTAAAAAGAAAAGATAATTTATAATTTTATATATTTGAATTCAAATCTTATGCAAAAATTTCAATCTTAAATAAATTTTGATTTTAATTTAAAGAATTATCCAAAATATTCAGTTTAAATAATTTATTAAAAATTTTTATTTGATAAATAAAATAATATAAATATTATTTTATGTATCATTAAAAAAGATTATCCACCTAACCATCTACATAAATAATTTTAATCATGTAACATTGTATATTGTAATATAATATATATATTATATTTGAAACTAATCAAGTTTATTTTCAAATAAAAGCTCGAATAAACTTTTAAAATATATAAATAAATATTTTTTATATATAATATTTAAAAAATACAAAAACTCAATAAGATTTTTGAGTTACATGAATATTGTGAGCCACTCAATCGAAATATCATTAATTTGAGCTTGGCTCAAATTATTACTCAAATAATTTGTGCCTGAATTCAAATCGATAATCAACTAATCAAATTTAAATAATTATCAAGTTAAAATCGAGTAATTTAACTTGTTTAATATCCCTAAAATTGACAATATAGTGGCATATTTCTTATTAGACAATTTTGAAAATGTGGATTAAACATAGATGATTAAGATTCTATATATTATTTGCACCCGTGATTGATTACGCATCAAGATGTCATAAAAGCAAACCTTAAAAATGGATCATGATTTTTCCCTTTTGCCCCTAAACTTGCATGTGCTAACATGTGCCAAGTTTGTATGATCACATCTTATCTAAATTTATCAAGAAGTTGGAAAAGCAGTCAGTTGGCTAGGTTGGCACCTAAAAATACCATAGGCATGCATTTTGAAAAATAAATGAGAATAATCAATCTAGCTACTAAGTTATTAGTATTACAGATTAATAAAGTTTGGCCTTTTGGCTATCCCACATCGTAAAGAAACATTTCTTCCACATAGATCGGAAAATAAAAGTGACATTTCTTTTATTTAGTAGCCAAAAAAAATAAAATTTAAAAGAAAATTTATTTTGAACGTCCCAAAAAATTTTTTATGCTTCTAAAATTTTCTTATGAACATATCTTTCTTAATTTCTTAATCACTCCACTTACTATTATTATCTAATATCAAACCACAGCCTATAGCCAGTCAAGATTTAATACTATACAAACATTGACTACAGAAAAAATATTGAATCCACCGCAATTAATAACACATTATAACTTGGGTTTTCAAGTATGAAGACTTGTCTGATATTTGAGGAAATTAGAACAAAAATTTTAAACCCATTAAATGATTTTGAGCAAAAATATGAAATCCCCTTAAAAAATAACTTAAAAAGTCCGATTTTGATTCCTACATTCAAGCCTAAGCCGGTCCAATCCAGCTTGGCATCTCTATAATTATTAGTTTTTATATTTATATATAATATTCATAATTCATATTAATAAACATATGTGAAACTATAGTATAAATATTAAAAATATTTTAGGTTACACATATTTAAAACTTTATAAAAAAAAATCCTAAAGGTTAAATTAAAAAGAATTAATGAAGTAAATTCATTATATGGTAACAAAGCTTATGTTGTGAGCATTGAATCAGTGTAAAAAGTAAATTCAAAGCAAAGAAATAATAATGATTTTAGGGTATATATGTTCTGCTAATGGTATGTTGAGTTCCAAAATGTTTGCATAAAATCATTGATCTTTGCTTGGCTATTAAGTATAAAAGAAAGTCGTCTCGTTGGAGTCTTGTCAACGTCGGAGTTGGTGGGAGAGCCATCACTAAATTAATTTTAATAAAATATAATACTAAATTATTCGTTTTAATTTTTAGAAAAAAATATTATAATTGTAAACATTTGCAACTGTGAGAAAGAAAATTAATGCCATGATCAAGTCATGGAAGCTGTTTCTTTTCTCATGACTTATGGATTTAGTATACTTTGAAGTTATTTGTTTTGAATACTTTAACTAGTATTGGAAAAAGATAGAGAAAAAAAAAAGGATTTCGTAAGAAAAGGGTTAATATTATGAATTATTTATAAATTATATTAAAATATTTAATTTGATATTAAATTTAAATTTTTTTTAATGTAGTACTTAAACTATTAATGTATTATTTAATATGATATTTAAAAAATTATTTATTTATCATCATTTAAAATTAATCATATTATAAATAAATATTACATTATTAGTAAATTTGTAATTTAAATATAATATTAAAATTTTTTAAAATTTATATATCATATTATAATAATGGGTTGATCACATATGTTTTGAATTTGGCTTTAATAATAATAATAATAATATTATTATTATTATTATTAAACCAAACGGTCAATCAACTAATCATTCATTTAAGTGAAAATAATCTAACCATAAATCATTTATATAAAAAATAAAATTTAACATAATTCAACATTCAATTTACATACGAAACAAATGAAAAAAAAATATAAATATATCAAATAAATAATATTCAATTCCAAACAAATCACAATATAATAATTAAATACGTCAACTCGAAAGAAATCCACCCACTGGAACTCACTCTTATTCCTTTTTTTAGTGCCATAAAATAATCTTAAATCAAGCATCACATCACTATGTGAAATTTAAGGAGAAGGGGAGTTATCTTGTTAATTATGGTTTTGTTTTTTTATAAAAAAATTGAAGATAATTGATATTATATATAAAAAAAATTTCTATAATTTAATTGATAATTAAGGATCAATAAATGACTTACCAGTTGTTACTCCACTCTTGAAGGATAAGTTTCAAATCCAACGAAGAAACCGTCATTCTTTTTCTTTTATGACAAGCAAAGAATCAAAATAAAAAAAATAGTAACGACACTATAAAAATCGGAAAATAATATTCTCCATTCCATAAAAATTAATAAAAATTTTTACTAATTTATTTAAGAGTAATAAATAAATTTTTAACTAAATTTATGATTGAAATTTAATAATTTCAATTTTAAAATTACAAATTTCAAAATTCAAAATTTTGTATAACAATGTGGAATGGTGATATTTTAATCAAATAAATTATTAGTTTAAAATTTGGTTTGTGGACTGAAAGCCCATATGTAAGAAAAACCCTTTTCTTAAACCCTTCCAAAACCCTTGTAAGGCCATGCCACCCCCTCTTCTATAAATGAGTCGGTGGCTCCCCTCCATTTCTTTGAATGGGGCGAGCGGCGAGGGCTTTGGTTTTGGGTGAGAGATGCGAAGGGAAAGAAAGAGAATCTAAATTCTACACTGGAAGCAGCCAGAAACATGTGGATGAAAGAAAATCTGAGGGGACCCTGATGTCCCAATTAATAATTATAGTTTTCAATCTGAATTCGACGGCTGCTCGTGTTTTTTCTTCGATTTCTCTCCATTGTCTTGGCCTTCCCTCAATGCCTCCTTCCTGGACCTTGTGATGTTTGCTTTTTTACAGCTCTGAAGGTTCAATCTTCACTTTTTAATTATTTTTTTCTATTTCATTATTAATTTGTAATATATTTTGTGCGCTTTTTAAAGTTTCTATAATCTTTACAGATATTTGCTTCATTTCTTTTCTGAATTTGTTCTTATATGTTAGTATTTTTCTTGCATCTATTTTCTTTTGTATTAGTAAGATACATCTATGAATGTTTCTTTTACATAGTTTACGTTGCCCCCCACAAAGATCAATGTCTATATCCACTTTATCTATGTTCTATGATCATGATGGACTTCCGCCAGGTTCTTTCTGTAAATATTTGCTGCAGCTTCAGCATCTTTTTATGTGTAAAGTGATGTTAGCTGGTGTTTCCATGAAACCGGTTTTCAGAAACATATGGTTACAAGCACTTTTGCGACAACGAAAGGCCGAGTTGTGCCCTTTGTCAGCTATCCAATCAAACCTCATACTTATTGGATTGGTGATCTGGATGTTATCCTGTATATAGCAGTGGGCATAATCATCCAGAAGAAAATTGTCCCATACTTCAATAACTTAGCAGGTATGAACTGGCAGTGTGGATTTGTTTTTGTTCATCTTTTGGTAATCTAAATCCTAAGACGAAAGTTTCTGTGCTTCATTATATTAATTCTGGTAATTATGCTTTATTGTTTGGTACTGGATATGCAACTTGTCTTGGAGTACATATTCATGCATACCATGAGGATGCATCGTCGTTAAAGCTTTCTCCCGTGCATTTCTAATAGCTGTGTTAACATTAACCAAAATGCCGGTAGTCAAAGTTTTGCTGAGAGATTAATTATCCTCAAAATAATCCCATGATGATTTCTTTCAACTTGAAACTGAACATAACTACTGCCACCAATGAATTATTCTCAACGATTATGTTGTTCTTTGTACAATTTGATTTCAGTTGCTACATTCTTGTGCTTGTAAAGTGTTATGCACTGGTCTTCGTTCCACCATGAAACTATTTGCATCTCGTATCACTGATTGAGAACTTGATGCTGTACTTTCCACTGCTCCATCACAATTTACTTTATGGAAACCCTCCATTGTAGTTGCCAAAGAACCCTATCTTCACTCACATTGCCCTGCAGCTTCCTTATTGCTTTCATGGATTTACTTATACTGTCACCGGAAAACTCTATCAACCTCAATGGCATTTTGTATTCATGCCGAATCATCTTGGCATATTCCCAAATTCCATTGTCAGACCACCACTTCGAGTAACTTAGCTTCTTCTAATGACTAAAGGTAGATGGAAAATTCATGCCTAAGTTGTGTTTAAATCTGAATTTGAAGCAATGTAAGAGGGCTTTTGTGATAATATCAATATTGGAAACATTCATTTATTGTAATTCTGTTTATGTCTCTTTAGTTCATTGTTGCAATATATCTGTGTACGTAATGCATGCCTGCATGCCTAAAATTTGTGCGTAAACCAGGAATGTATAGTTGATTACAATGCTTGAAGCTATAACCTGATGCAGCTGCAGTGGAGGCAAGAAAAGGAAAATAAGTTTTAAAAATCGACTCTTTATGTAGATTTCCCCCTTGGTACAAATGTGAAAATTTTGATAAACATAGAACATTGTAGTTTGATAAATGCTTCTGCATTTATAATCATAAAACATATGATGGAAATTAACTTGATAAACATTGTAGTTTATGTAGTTTATGGAGCCTAATTGGCTGGAGCATATGTGTGCCTCTCTTCTTTGACCCCCAATTGTACTCTTATTATCTATTATATGATTTGTATCTGCAATCACAAGATACAGATCGTTTATGTATTACATAATGCATATTCAACGGCTATCACTGTTTTTATTAATGCTTATTCTTTCTATGAAAGAACAGTTTGCAAGAAAGAAGGGAACAAGTAGATGTGTCAATTTGGTATTCAACGGCTGTCCAAAATGCATCAGAAGAGCCCTGGAAAAGAGTCCAAATAATGCATCTTTCAAAAATTTGGACAAATCTGAGAAATGCAATGTATCTGTCTAATGATTCGACAAGGCGTGGTGCTCTGTAGATATGTAGATATTACATAGCTTTTGCGCTCACATTTTCTTATCTTCAGTTGGATGATATTCAACATGATAATTAGTACATACAGCTGTACCTTTTTGGTGATGCCTTGATTTCTATGAGATTTGTGGTCGTCTTGGTGCATCGTTTTTCTTGGTATTTGGGACCCACTCTGTGATTATAGCAACAATTGGTTTCCTTAATCTATTAGGATCTCCTCTTAAGCTGGAGTTTTTCTTTATTGTGCCCAGTTCTGGAGGTATTGGAAGCATAGATTCAGCATTAAGCTTTGCTCTCAGCACATTTAATATTCACGGCACTACAGTTAGAAGAACCTTAAAATCTTCAATGCTAATGCTCTACTTTGCCATCAATTGGCCCACCTTCTGAAACTATAATTCAGGCCAGCAAGCCTAAGCAAATCAAATTTTGGTGGCCGGGCTAGTGTGGTTATTAGTCAGCTCCCGCTGTGAAATGTTTCCATTTGAATATTATAAAACAAATTCGAACTTTTGGTGCAATTTTATTCTGATTTGAAAGTATATTAGTGGCTTCACCTTCAGCTTCCATTGACTTTGTGCTCCACGATTGGTTCGAGATAGTGTTTTTCATTTTCAACCTAGATCAATGTTGAAGTGTTTGATTGTCACAATTAGACTATTTTTCAAATATAAAGAGAATAATTAAATTAAAAAATTTAGAAATATTTATTTTTTGTAATAGTTTAGACATTCACAATTTGATAGAAGTCATTTTCATCACACAGTCAAATGAAATATAACTCAGGACGAATCATTTTCATCACTCAATCAAATGAAACATAAATCAAGACTCATGATCAATTGGAACTTTATTTTTTATTTTTTGATTAATTCTACCTACAAAAAAAAAAAGTTCATGAGCTCGTTACTTTGTTACTTCCTATGTTTATGTTAAGACAACATAGTATTATTCTTGAGAACTTTGAGAAGAAAGGATCTCATGGTTTTCTAAAAAGGATGTTCACACGCCCATCCCTTGTATTATTACGAGAATGTTTTAAGATGGTATTGCTCTTTATGATTTACTAATACTATTATAATAATTGAAGCTGGTTTGAAAAGCATTCTTATTAAAATGTGCTTGATTTCTTTACTTTTCATATTAAAACGAATATTGTTAGTTGACTAAGCTGATTGGCGTTGCCCTTTCAATACTTGCTGGTTTAAGTGATTTTCGTTCCCAATAAGGCGCAGTCAGCTACCACAACTCTTTAACTTACTTCGTCCTTTGTTTGCTCAGCTGATCACTAATATTTTTAAAGAAAATTCTAAACTATGTTGCTGGCCCTTTGGCCTGAAATTTTGCATTCCGTTCTGTTTTAAGTTATGAACAGTTTTTCAGAAGAAGGGTTGGAAAAAAGATAAAACGAGTAGTATTTACAACTGGACTTTACACTAGGTTTTGAATGGTATTCTGGCAGCTGACCTATAGCCTTCTGGTGATAATTTTCATTCTGGCTTGCATATGGTACAATTAACAAAAAATTTGACTAAGCTAATTCACCTATAGCTATGTATCAAACCTTCAGGAGCTACCGGTGCTATTGTCACAGCTACTGTAGGAGGTTCTGACGAGCTTGCCTGGCTACACCCAACAATCTTTTGGCATGTCTCTATTAGGCAGTGCCTGCATTTAGGGCAAGATGAATGAGAGCTCAGCCACTTATCAATGCACCGGACATGGAATCCATGGTTACACTTTGGTAGAAGCCGCACGCGGTCACCAGGTGTGAAATCTGATAGACATATGACACACTCTGAGTCCAAGCCAGTCAGCTCTAAGTCAGTGGAGTAGTTTACTGTTGGAAAGGTTTTTAAGGCTTTTCGCTTGACCCCTGTGTTTGCTAACCGAGCTGAGGTGCTGGGTCCGGATTCTGAAGCTACTAGACTTGAGCACCTTAATGCACACCTAATGATGGAATTGAGTCCTAGTGAGCAAATTAGGGCACACAAGAGGACAGACAGAACCATAACAATGTTTGCATCGAAGCTGTTATTACTGGTGTAAGGATTTGAAGAATTGTGGTTGTTTTCAGGGTTTGGAGGAACTGCTGTAGTTGGTGTTTGGAAAGGTGGGGTATGCAGCAGCAACCTCCTAGAGTGCAATTCTCCAAAAAAATCTTGAAGAAGTTGAGTGGATATGGCAATGGACATTGTTTGGCAGGGTAAATTGTAAGGTTCAGATAGTTAATTCTTCTTGGAAGTAGTTGGACAACGGGATTTATATATAGGGAAAGGTGGGGATTTGAATTTTCATTTTGAGCCTTATGATAAGGATTTCTTTTTTCTTCTTTTTTTTATAAAATGAATTATAATTGAGAATATTCTGAGGGTTTAGACCATAGTATGGGCTTTATCTTTTATTTTATGTAGGATTACAACCATATGGTTTGTCCACTGACTTTGTGAAGTTCACTAGGCTTTCTTATCAAATAGGCTCCATCCCACCTTCTGCTGTAAAGAAGGTGCCACATGGCAGTTGCCTTTCATAATCGTATCCTGAAATGCTCTGTTGGACCCATTTCTGCAAGAGCCCGCGGGAAGAAGCCATGAACCTTTCCAGTCTTGGGATTAATAGGAAAACACATTCCTCATGTTGGTTCAACAGTCGAGTGGCCATTTTAAGCCTTGTCAGGATAGAGATTTTAATATTTTAATATTTTAATATTTAATCTTGTTCTAATGTACGAAAGCGATGTACATGCCAAAATTTTTTTGAGTCAGACTCAACTTGAGTCTATATATAATCCTTGTATCAATTCTATTAAGCTTAAAACACATATAGCAGTCATTAGTCAGAATTCAATCATGAATGTATTCGGCATTTTTTAAGGATATCCATCCCCTGGCCCTGCCCTTCCTTTTGCTTGATCTGGTGGTTGTCTCTAGAAGATTTTGCATTAATTCTTGCTGAGTTGCTGTTTACATTTTAATAATTATGCAGATAATTAGACGGAGATAATCAAGACAGGACTGATTTGCAGTAAAGATTTTGGCTCTCGTTTCAGCAATAAGCCACTTCCTCCTCAAATGTAATATCAACTCCTTTGCTTCATTGTGTCGTTTTCATTACTAATGGTGATGACTGTTGCTTTCTTATCAACACAACTTTGTTTAGAGATATGGAATCAGTACGGTAGGGTGTTTTGATGGCCTATCATTAGCCATTTCATCAAAATTAGATATGCAAAAGGGACCCCTTAAGATTCCTTCTGCTTTTATTTTTTTTTTCTTTCCTTTGGTAGCTCGATCATATTATGTTTTCTACTATTATGCAAGTGGGTGATTACAATCTGACAGAATCCCTATAGACAACTCCTTGTGGCTCTAAACTTATCAGGCAAAATTCTTCAAGGGATCTTTGGTGAATCCTTTGCTGATATTAAAAAATCAAGTTGGTGGGTACTTGATGAAATAGTTGAAAAGTTAGCCGCTGGTTAAGAGCCCGTGTAATTTTTTTTTTGTTGATGAATATACTATAGTCATCATGTGCTTGCATCCTCTCATAACTACTTGTGTTAATTCTCACTATTCAATAAATGTACGTATTTCTTAACAAAAAAGTCGAATTCCAGAGAATAGATCGAGACAGGCTAATTTTAAAAGATATGATAGCTAGCTTTTGCTTTTGCTTTTGCTTTTGTTTTCGTTTTTGTGTTGTACTGGAAGTACTGATTGGTGTAGAGGAATATCTTTCTTTTTGTGGACTGGATTTCATGTTATTGCTTTCTTGGGTCTACTTCAAGAGAAAGAGAGAAGCGAGGGGGGTGATTAAATAGTGATCCATGAATTTTATCTCTCACTTAGTGGAAGCTGTGTTGAGTTGTTTATCTTTACTTCATGATAATGGCGTGGAAAATTGTCAAGTGGGAAACGTTGTTTGAGAAGTGGCTGCTTTATAAATTGTATGTTTTTAATTAAAAAATTGCTGCTTAAAAATGTTTACCATAATTTCGAGGTCAAAGCTTCATTTCTATGCCGGTACAAAAAGATTTCCGGCTATCATGAATTGTATAATTAGAGTAACAAAACATGCTACTTGCTAGATATATGAAACCAAAAATGAAAAGAAACAGTATATTTGAAATTGTTAATTAATTTTCCTTTCATTTGCCTATAGGCAGAAAGCAAAGGACAAAAGGGATATTAATAAAAATCATTAGGGTACAGTGTCCAAAGTAAAGGACGAAAAGTTGCAATGGGGATGAAGGTTTTGATTCTTTAGAAGGCGACAAGCCCTTTCATTCTTTTCTTTGCAATGAGCACACTGTCCCAACCAACATAAACTTAATTAAACCATGTGAAAAGCAAGATCCAATAGTCATGGGAAAGACATTAAATGTCTAGATTAAAATCTGAATTAAAGAAAAGGAAAGCATTGAAAAAGGATTTTGAAAGTTAGCATTAATTGGTTGCCTTTTGTACGCCGCCTGCTACATGTTTTTTTTCTCTTGATTTTGGAGTGTACTCTACGCATTCTAATAGCCAGACCTCAGGCCTGCTCCTTGTCACTAAAATTTTTAACTGATAAAATTGAGTTTCCAGAACGATCCAACCATGCATGGCAGCTCAAATTCAGGGTGGAAATACGAAATTTGGCAGGTTTTTTAAGTAACATTTGCAAAGTGCTCTAATTCTTGAGAAGAAAAACATCAGTATATCACACGTTGTGTGTAATATAATTTTGACTGAAGATTACAGAACAAGAATGGTTCATTATAAGTGTTGTAATCGTGGTTGCAACCTACTTTTTTTTTTTATCATTTTTTTCCTAACACACACCCATCACCATCGTCATCATCATCATCATCGTATTCACATGTGTGGAATCTATATCTAATAAAAAAACTATGTAAGCCATAGCACTGATGATTATAGATATATTGAAAATAATGAAGAAGAGAGCAAGCGAGAGGATGTCAACCTATTGTATTTACTGGAAACGTTTGCTTGCCTTTTTCCTTCCTTTTCGGATAGTTAGGTTGGGTATGGAAATTTGATTTCCTGGCCAACAACTATGTGGTTTGTTGATGAAGTATTAGATTTTTAGTTTCAGTTAGTAGGATTCAATCTTCCTTTAATTCTGCTAAGCTTTTGAAACTCAACTGCTAATTCTAACCAGAGTTAACATTAATTTCCAGAACTGGGTTGTCCAAATACAACGAACTGTTTTGTCGGTAATGGACCCTGGAAAGATGGGGAACAAAGATAAAGGAGGTCAGGACAAATTTTGCTCCTTTTTTTTTTGCTTTATTTGCTTTTGTTGTATAATGTTTCTTAACAGGATAACATTCTTCTAAAGTATTTTTGATCATTGATGGACTTATTCATGGTTTTTCATTTTCAAATTCTGATCACTTTTTGAATAATGATTTCTCTTGGCCACACTGCATTTTCCTTCCGCAAGATTGATCGTACAATTAATTGAATATTTTGATCCAGTCAGAGGATTTTGTTAGATTAACTTTAGAACTTTGTTGCTTGCAATTTTGTGAATAGAAAATTCTGGTGCACGTTTAGCAAACTGATGCTACCCCAGATGCAAGATTACATTATTGCACTATGTGGCTGCTAGCTTTGCATAACTAGTGGAGTCTGGCCCTACCAATCTACCATATATGAATTTTGATGAAAGTTGAGAATTTCAGTGGTAAATAACTTAGTCATGATTTTCAATCTTGAAGACAATATTAGTAATCATTGTCAAAAATGGCTGTGAAATATAATTCAGTGAGCAGGGCAAAAATTTTTATTGTCGAAATGTCCTTGTATAAGTAAATTACATCAAAACCTGCCTAGTTTATCCCTATAATTATGCGTTCAATATTCACAAGTTTCAAGTTCTCCGCTATGTGCTTTCCTGCACCCGTAGAGACTGTTCCAATGAGTCAGCCTGGCTGCTGTTAACGGTTTTTTGGTCTGTTTCAGTTAGGCAGTGCCTACATGTAGGACATGAAGAATGTGAACTAAGCCATTTATCGATACAACGAGTATGAAATCCATGGTTGCACTTTGGCAAAATCCGCAGACGTTCCCCAGAGGCAAATTCCGACAAGCATATTACACAAGCTGTGTCTAAGCCTGGCAGTTTCAACTCGGTTGTATATTTTACAATCGGGAAGGCTTTTAAGGCTTTCTGCTGAACTCCTGCATTTGCCAACTTGGCTGAAAGGTTCGCACCAGATGCAGCAGCGACTAAACTTGAGCATCTAACTGCACACCTGATAATACAGAACAACCCCAAAGAGGAAATCACGCTACATATGAGGACTGAGAGAACAATAATTATATTTGCATCAAAGTTGTTATTGATGACATAACTGGTTTCTTGAGCTGGGGAAATTGCTGGGGCTTCTGTTGGATAAAGAGAGGAATGTAGGAGAAATTTTCTTGGATGAAAGTTTTCAAGTAAGTCTTGGGAGAATTGGGTGGTTGTTGAAGAAGTTGACATTTATTTTCGTATAGTGCTCTAATTTGGATGGCTGCACTTCTTGTTCTAGGAGTTGGTTCCATTGAAGGATTATATATACATGAAAAAGTTAATTAAAAGGTGGGTCAGAGCTTCATATTTAAGATTATGCGAAGGGAACCAGCAAGTATATCTGAGAATATTTCCTGCAGGTGTTGAGGGTATTTTATTTAGGACTACAAGTTTGATCCCCACTAAGCCTTTTGTGCTCAATACATAATCTGCTAATGGAAAAGGCCAATACAACTTTCCGGTAGAGCAAAAGGTGCCACCTGGCAGTTTCCATCCATTGTTCCTATCAATGGAAGCTCTAGTCAATAGCCAGTATGTAGTGTTGGAAGGGATATTCACTGATTAACTGATGAACCTTTACCAAACTAAAAATGTCTTTGGAAACCAATAGACCCCTTTCTCTGCACTCCTTAAGAGGACACAAGAGGACAATCATTTTAATTTATTTATCCTGCCTTAGCTATTGAATTATTGATTAATCTTGTTAACCTTATAGAGTTGGAAGTTTTTTATGTGAAGTCAATGGGAGTTTGGTTGAATTGGTAAGAATCATTTTGGTTTAGATTCGAGTTCCACTGCCAGTAATCTCTTTAAGTCCAATGTAAGTTCTCACTAAGGTCTATGGTATGTCTTAAAACTGGAATGGGGTAATCTTCCTCGTCACCTAAACTTTTTTGACACAGAAAAAAAGTTTTATCTGTGAGACTGGATTTCGTTTTATAGAGTTATCTAATGAAACCTGTTCAGCTATCGGGATATGAACTCTCTGCTGTACCATCAATAGAAATATTATGTTTCTCTATGTATGAATTTCCAACCTGGAAATATGAATCTTCACTACTGTAACAAGTAACTGTAGGCACAGAAACTTGAATCTTCACTGCTGTAACAAGTAACTCTAGGCACAGAAACTTTGGAATCACTGGAACAAGGGATGTTTATAAAACAAATGAAACCAAAGCAACAAGCACAATGTTACAAACTATTTTGAATCCTTAAAGGAGTAGGATAGGGACGAGTTGGTTTCTAACCATCAAATTATCTGTACGGAGAAAGTACAATTTGCAGCTATTACATAGTTATTTTGATTGAACTTGTGTGCTATATTATATATGCGGGCCAGGTTTACAACCATAAATTACTGCCTGCAGTAAGCGATATAATACAACGCAAGTCGCCTTTTTTGGTGGTTAGTTCATCTTAGCAGTCAAACTAATACAAATTACTTGCACTTTATATTATTTTTTTTGTGGATAGTCAGAAATCTACAGCCAACTCGCTGGCATTAGATAACATATCCGTTTCTAGAATCCATGTTCTTTAGTTTATTTATTTTGCTAGCAAATCAGGTCATTATCCTACAGCCATGCAAGTTGTTTGGCCTTTCCACATTGGAAACGAGCTAAAATAAATCAGTTTTTACTTGTGGCTACAATTAGAGCAGAATTATCTATGAGATTGAGATCTTTCAAAAACGCTCGTGCTAGTTTTTAATTGCCAAATTGGTACTTCATGGAAGCAATCGAAGGTTAAAAGGTTGATCCGAATCTATCAGGATACTGCAGTCATTACTTCAGAACCATCTATATAACATGTAAAGTACTTTATGCACAAGGAAATATTATAGATTTTGGACGAAAGTTGTTAATTTTTAACTTTTCTACTATGTTTATATATTTTCATATAAAACTGATAGGATCAAGGATGGGCAAATTCTAAAGGGGAAGCATTAATTTGTTTTTGTCTCGTACCACTAAACGAATCCATATCCTCTTAGTTGGATTGCACAAAAGTGGGAGAGAGAAGGGGAAAATCACGTTTTGTTTGGAAATCCATAAACAAATACTACACCTTACACACAACCTATTATCCGGAAATATTGCTTTTGTGATAATGGATAGGAATTTACAAGTAGCCTATTTGCTGACAAACTTGGAGTAGATATCCAATTCTAGTGGCTGTTGCTTTCTTTATGGAAAAACACCATAGTATGGTTGCTAGCTTTGGTTGCACTAGGTTCCTCTCATCTGTTAATTCGCAAATGTCCAAGGAATGCTGAGTACCTGAACTGCGGTCAGTCGTAGTTTTTGGTGATCAGTTCCAAGAATCCGAAATCATCATGTGAGCATACCTTGAGACAAGTTATCGGTTCAACTTACACACTCCGGTAATGGCATTGAATTTGATTCAAAAAGAAAAGATCTTCGTAGCTCATGTTTGTTAATTATGTAGTTCAGTTTAATGAAAATCATTTTCCCTTGCAATTTCTAAATTTAAAAACTTCTGGTATATATGACACAAATATAGACTTTTTTTGATAATGCTTTTAAGTTTAAGGAGGATTTGTTTACAGGGACTTGCTTGATCAATGTGTTTTGGGAGGTATTGCCTTGGAAGGTTCTAGGGTTTTTTTTTTTTTTTTGTAATTTTAAAAATTTGGAGCCGAGTTTCAAAGCTTTTCTGGAGAAGGTCCCATATGTCTCTTTTGAAAGATGACAAAAAGGAACCAATGAACAAGATAGAGCATGCTCTTTTCTTTTTTTTTTTTTAATTAAAAGCAATGAGTAGGATAATATCAGTTGAAAAATTCTGGAAAGAGATAAATATGCACACTAAACATAATAAAAGCCAGAAAGTTGCTTTAGCCAACAGCTTTAAGAATTAGAATCCCTCTCAATTCCAATCTCTCTCTCTCTCTCTCTATATATATATATATATATATATATTATCATGAATGTCCATTCTGTGAAATTTCAGGTCTCTTTTGTTAACAACTTCTTAATTTAATCCCTTCATTTGTACTCATCCACAACCAAGAAATGGTCCGACTGAGGAGATAAAATTTGCAGTGGAGGTGCCCAATATATGATGGTTCCAGACAGCTCAACTTTATATGAGTTCAATTGGCAAATTAATAGTTGAAATTTGAGATATTTATATAAAAAATGTTTAAGCATATGCGTAATGCCTTAGTTTCCCTTTTGCTTTTAAGTTTTAAGTAATGCCTTGGCTTTGTTGAAGGAATTTGAATTTGTCTGGAAAGGCTCCAGATAATGTATAATGGGGTCTCCATGTGACAATACGGTTAATTAAAGTTGTGCGTTTTCAGTTTTGTCTTTGCTTTTCCTTTTGCTTGTCTGTTGGTGCATTTCTTATCAGGCATCTCTAACTACTCTTGTGCAATAGGGAGCTGCTTTTTTAACTTTTGATAGTAATCAACTTTCAATCATCAATGTCTTTCTTAAAGGAAACTTCAGTGAGGAAAAGATTAAAAAAAAGTCCCACTTGAACAAATTTCATCATTGATATAGTAGACAGCAAATTATCTTAAGTGTAAGGCGATCATTAAACCAGTACAGCTGAAGGCAATATGAGGCAAAACCTTTCATTGCGTTTGAAAACTGAATGACTCCACATCCCATTGGCTCAATGGAATTAATAATTGCTAAGAAAGAGCGTTTAAAAAGGTTGAACTTCAGGTGAAGCAGCTTCCATGAAAATGTTGATGGTGTAAGAAGTTGATTCAGATATGTCTTCCAAAGTCATAACCGAAACTCTCAGCTTAAACTCTGTTCACAACAGCATCTTTTTCTGGGCAAGTTTAGTTTTCTTGATAAATTGAACATTTGCCTAGGCTTTAAGCAGGAAAATCAATGTTGTCAATTTAGTGCCTTTCAGACTCCAAATTGGTAAATTGAGCTCCCTTATGGAATAAAAGACCTTCAGAGTGCAGGGGGTTTTCCACAAACGGCACAGAATCAAACTTATTAAACGCCCCTATAACTATGTACCATACTTTCAAGTTCCAGTGGCAGAATATTCACAATGCTGTCCTGAGCTGGAAGACATGATTCTGATGAGCTAGTTTGATCATCCCCCATGATTTTTTGGCATGTTTCAATCAAGCAATGCCTGCATTTCGGGCATGACGAGTGTGATTTAAGCCACTTATCAATACAAAGAACGTGAAATCCGTGGTTACATTTGGGTAGAAGCCGCAGGTGTTCACCAGGCACAAACTCGGATAAGCATATGACACATTCCATGTCCAGCCCTGGAAGATTCATATCTTCTGAGTAATTTACCACAGGAAAAGTCTTCAGGGCTTTATGCTCGATCCCTTTATTAACTGTTATAGCTGGAGTGTTGTCATTGGACTCTAAAGTTGCCCTGGTTGGGCACCTTAACGCATATCTGACAAGGAAGTTTAACCCCAATGAGCTAATTACGCCACATAGGAGAACTGATAGTACCATGAAAACATTTTCATCTAAGTTGGTCTTCTGAGAGTAAGGAGGAGCTGCTGTGACTGAAGTTTGGTTAAGAGGTTTGTAATATACCAGTAGTTTTCTGGAGTGAAAGTTTACAAGAAAATCTTGCAAGAGTTCTGAGGATGTAGAAGAAGTTGAATACATGCTTTTGCAAAGTTTGGATAAAATTGCTTGGTGGAGCAATCAAATGGGGGAAGATCATATATAGGGATGTTGAAAAGCTAAAGTAGTGTTCAACCGGTCATTGATTTAATCTATTACTTTTTCTATATATAAGCATCCAATGAGCCAGGACCCACTAAAGGACTATCCAAAATATGCCTGGATATCGTTACATCTTTTCTGTTAGTACAGAATTGAAAAATAGAGCGAGTGAATTGTAGAATTAAGTAGAGAATCTTGTAAATTGAGACTAAATATGTTAATGATATTTATTCACCTGTTGAAGTGATTCAGTTGATTTTATCACATATTCAAATGTAAAAAGGGGATCTATGCAGTTAAAGCTTACAAAACCGTTATAGATGCAAAGATGGGGACATATTAGGCTTCATTAGCGTCTGTTCTTTGTTCTTATCCAATCATAATCAGATACTATAGTGTCACCTTGGATCCAGTTCTATCCTTCCAACATAGCCCACAAAAACAAACAAAAATCTTTTTCCATTGGCCATGAAATCAAGTTTGTGCTCTTCTTGTTTGCAAGTAGTCTGATCGCAATCTGTTGAGTTTCAATTAGAAAAAAAAAATCATGTTTTGTGGCCCTAAATTAAAGTCACATAATCTATGAGATCTTGAAAAAATCTGTGGTACAATGATTAAGAAACCAATAACTTATAGTTTAAGTTTACTTACTGTACTAAACTTTGTTGATTATCCATAATCTCTCTTTTCAGAACAGTACTTAAAGCAATACTAAAAAAATACTTTGCTTTTGCAATGAGATTGACGCAATCACTTTACAGATAAAAGTAAACAAAGCATAAAGAAAAAAAGGCATATATAATCCATCTAACAATCTTCAGCCGTAGTCGTACCAGGTGTGGTTTGTGTAGTCTTCTTACAAATTTACATACCATTGTGAAAGTTGCTTTATGCATGTATGGATATTGTGAAAAGCTTGGAAATTATTGGATAAAAGCTGCTGATTGGTTGCAACCTAACTAAAAAACATTAGGAGGATTCGTGGAAGTTTCAGAGAATGGAGACGAAAGTGGTCAGGAAGCCCAGGAGCCACGAGACTGCATTTCTCAGAGTCCTACCAGCTGAGATTCCACGAGTGGAAAACCAACCAACTCACTTCGCAAACTGCCATTTCTATATTAGCTTAGGAAAAAGCCGAAAAGCCTTTTTCTTTATCGTACTATTAAAAACACTGCCGAGACATAACAAGGTACCATTGGGCCAATGAACCAGAAGTCAAGACACAAAGCCGAGACAAACAAACCCCGGCAGAATTAAGCCTTTGATTGGGCCAACGAAACAGAAACTAGTCAGTCCAGTGGAGTCCATTGGGATTAAAAATGCTACACAGACAAGACATAAACAATGATTACACATTGTCCAACTCTAGCAACCCAAGTCCAACAGGCAAGGAGGAGGAAGAGTAGAGGAAGCAAGCAACCGGCCAGTATCAAGCTGGGGTGTCCGCTCCCGTGGGCCCCCCATCCTCTCCCCGTGCTTCCTGCTAACTTCACCAAGAATTTCTCCTTTTTCTTATTTCTCTCTCTCTCTCTCTCTGATAAAAAAAAAAAAAAACCAAGATTCAAGTTTCACTCCATTAACAAACTGGTGAGTTGGCTTTCCTATCAGCTGCGTTTGCCTTTTTGTTTCTTTTTTTTTTAAATTTGTTTTAAAGTTTTAATTTAGTTTGGTTTTTTCTTTTCTGGCTCTGCAATTTTGAGTTCTGCTTTGAAAGTTGTCCAATTTTTGCAAAGTAAATTTCTGGGAAAAGGTAAAAATAAGAAAAAGGACCCATGTGCCAAACGTGTTTCCTACATAATCAGGCCACAGTTAAATATAGAGAACATAAGAAAGCAATAGTCTAAGCGTTTTTTTAATTGGATTTTCCTAGTAATTCAGATAGTTTATATTGAATATAATATTTGTATAGCTGCTTCTTGTACCTTTTTTTAGCTACTTGAATTGCTATTTTCACTGGTTAATTTAGTTCCTTTTCAGTGATTTCTTACTGTGTTTTTATTGAGGGATGAGCTGTTGATTGTTCCTTATGGTTTTCTACTTGCAGTGAGATTATCTTCACAGGTGTTTCGAGTTTATAATCTCACTTTCCCTTAAAGGGTTTAATTGTTCCACTTTTAGCTAATTTAAAAAATATGGCATCATCTCATAGCAACACTCACACTGAGGCAGCCAAAATGGAACAAGTTATCACTGAATTCTTCTATAAGAGTCTTCTTATAATAGTTGAATCGAGGTCTCCTTATGTGTCATCTCGTAATTATAGTGGTGAACAAGCTGTGTCATCTCCATCTTCATCCTCATCATCTTCGTCAAGTGTGAGACCGAGAGATAAATGGTTCAATTTAGCTCTTAAGGAGTGCCCTTCAGCACTAGAAAATTTTGACCTTTGTCGCCAAAGTAATTTTGAGCCGGTAGTGGTTGATGTTATTTTGGAGCAGAAGCCACTTGATTGGGAACCTGTGACCTTTTCCCCCAAAAGGGATCTTGTTAGGAATTTGTCATCTAAAGATAAGAATTCATTTTTCTGGAATTCTGATCAAGAAAAATCTGGTGTTGAGACAAAAACTGAAAAGATTATAGAAAGATGGTTCGTGCAGCATGAAAGTAGAAAGGGTAGGGATTTTAGTTCAGGGAGTAGAAGGTCAAGTAGTAATAATTTGAGTACGTTTTATAAGAAATTGATATTGCTGTTGAGGTCCTTATATGCGACTGTTAGGCTTTTACCTGCATATAAGTTCTTTCGTGATCTCAATTCATCTGGTCAAATTCGTGCCTTTAAGCTTGTTCCTAGGGTATCTTCTTTTGTTGAACACTTCACTCGTAAAGAAGAGGCAGAAATGCAGCGATTTTTGTTTACCCCTGTGGATACTTCTTGCGGAAGACTTTGCCTTTCAGTTTTGTACCGTTCATCAATCTCAGATATATACTCTGAGTCATCAACTCTTATGTCCCCTCAATTTATACCAGATTACGTTGGAAGCCCATTGGCAGACCCACTGAAGCAATTTCCCTCTCTTCCTGTGTCGCACAGCTCTCCATCATCTTTGCCATTCGCAAGAAGACATAGTTGGAGTTATGACCTTTACAAGGCTTCACCGCCTTTGGTTTCTTTCTCACCATCACCAACACATTCAGAATCGCATGCTTCAGTTTCTAACCCAAGTTCGCACCGTTTACCACCTATGAGCTTACCTCGTCATCCTTCTGAGACATCACTAGCTCATAAGAAGAACACAAACTTTGATGAGTATTATCCTTCCCCCAATTTCTCTGCTTCCCCTACCCCCTCTCCATCACCCCCCATCCACATTCCCGGGACTCATCTGTCAAAAGCTCTTTCACGTTGTGAAAGTGCTCCTGTTAACATACCTGCTCCTAAGCTTGCTAATTCCCCTGCATTGCCCAGAAAGCAAAATTTGCCACCATCACCTCCCCTTAAACTTACAAGAGCTGGTACTTCTAGCACTGATACTAATATGGGTCCTGGTCAAACTGCTGCAACTATTGAGAAGGTATTTCATATAAACATCATTGGTATGTTGTGATTTCTACTGTATCTTGCTTTGCAACTTGGAATTTATTTATCTTTTGTCTCTTGTAGCTGTTCTCTTTTGGGAAAGAAGACTGTCGGAATTATTCTGGAGTGAAGGTATCTTCCAACAGCTCACCACAAATTTCATTTTCCAGAAGTTCCAGTAGGTCTTTACAGGATGATTTTGATGACTCTGAGTTTCCTTGTCCATTTGATGTGGAGTTTGATGAAATGACGGACCCTGGTAGCAGGTAATGCGTGGAATTCATCATGTAAATTGTATTTTTAAATTAACCCTTTTGCATCATTTGTGGACGATTACAATGCATACAATTAATTTACTAATTTTACTTTTAACTTCCTGATGGTATTTTTATCTTGTTTTCTTGAGGATTTGACATTTTTTTAATTGTTCTCATGAATTTGAGAACTGTGGCATCAATTTTTCTGTATTATTGGTTCGGGATTTGATTTGGTTGTTTTAACTTACCCTGGGGTAATTTCTCTGTGCTGCTGTGTCCTATTGCTCAAAATGCTCAAAATGATATAAACTTACGAAAAGGGCTTGTAAGTAAGTCATCATGTGTTTGCTAAGAGTAGTAAATCTCCTTTTTATGTGAATTTTGTCTTGAACTAGTTCTAATCTCTCAAGACGTAATGTTAGCATCACAATTGATGAACTTTATAGGAAACTGAATGATCATTCTTCAGTGAAGAGATTGTTCATTATAAATTTCAATATCTAGCTGGTAGGAGCCCAAGTAGTAGACTATCTGGTTCAGGAATTGGGATATATCATCTATGGACAGTTAACAAATAAAGTTTGCTTTCTAGTTCTGAGAAAGACAACCTGGCTGGCATTATAAATTTCAATATATAGTCCAGGTAGTAGCCTTAGTGGATATCTGGTTCAGGAATTGGGATAAGTACCTGTTTATCATCTATGGAGAGTTACCAAATAAATTTTGCTTTCTAGTTTTGAGAAAGAAAACCTGGCTGGCATTATAAATATCAATATGTAGTCCAGATAGCGGCCATAGTGGAATATCTGGTTCAGTAATCAGTTTATCATCTATAGAGAGTTACCAAATAAAGTTTGCTTTCTAGTTTTTAGAAAGACAGCTTGCCTGGTTAACTTAAGATGTTTAATAGATATGAAAAAGTTCAGCCGTATTACTATGCTGAAGTTTCTAGTGTCAGTTGTATTTAGTAGAAAGCAGGCCAATTTTTGTATGACTTGGCCTTTCTGTTGAGGAAGCCCTAATAAAAACTGCCTTACTTATTCTCATTGTTAATTGGTTGATAAATTAAATTTATTTAAAGATAGGTGATTAAGGGGAGACCAAAAAAAAACTGATGGATTATTAAGAATGATGTGATATTGACTGAAGGATGTGGTGATTGTAGAAATGTTCTATACTTTCCTTCTTGCTTGTCAATAATTCAATCCTTTCATTTTGTTATGAGTTATAGGAAGACTAGCTTGTTAAAAGACAAGATTTGTTTAGGTTAACTTTTTGAAGGTAGCATAGTTGTGCTATTTTTTGTTGGTAAAATGTAATGTTTGTGGACTAATGTCTTGGTGTGGGTGCCCGGCAATGCAAAATTAGGTTTGGTTAATTAATAGGGCCGGTAGTGAATATAAGAGGTCTGTCAGAAACTATTGGTTGATACTTGATTGCTTATGGATATTAATTGATTACTGGACAGATGTCTGATAGTGAGAAAGTCTTGATTGACATGAAGGTTAGGCTTAGAGCTGCTAGATTGATGGTGTGTTTTCCTGGTGTGAACTGTGAAGTTTTTGAAGCAGATATTAATTCTGGCTGGGTGACAAGTTTTGTTGTTTAATCATTTTCTAACCATTTTATAGATCTATTTTCTTAACATTAATGGTCTATTTTGCTTTGAGCTCTGCACCAACATGTCTCTGAGCTCAACTAATTAGCTATTAAGTAGTAACACAAGCCTTCAAAAAATAAATGCAACTCAACTCATGTAAACATCAGTTTAGTTTCTGTTTATTACTTGGGTGATTTGTGAATTCTAACACCAAAGGAAGTCTATTTTTGACATGTAAAAGCAATTGCATGGTTCTGAACTTAATAAAGATTTTTGGTTTGTTTTATATGTTGCCCAATACATTTGCCTTGTAGTTTCAGTAACTTTTATCATCCTTTATTATGATATGGAACTTTCAATCTCTATGTTGTTTTCATATAATGCGGAATATTTTAAATTGCTCAAAGGATCAAACAAATTTTAATTATTGAGATGTTGCAATTATGGATAATTGAGATTTTCATATTTGGATTTTTTGGAGTTGAATTTTCTTTATTTATTTCTCCCTAAGTTCTATTTCTTTCCCCTTTCCCTCTGATTTTCTTCAGATTCTCCATTTTTCCTTGCTTTCCACCCCTGTTCTTCATCATCCTACTTCCCTGTTGTTGAGGTTCCCATGAAATGACTAGTTGGTTTTCTTTGCCCTCACATTTTTTTACTCTCTAAATTACCACCGGCGAAGTCCAATAGTTTTAAAGGTAGTTTGAGTGTGGGACATTTTCTTTTCTGCAATTGTTAGTTGGGAATGTTCCCTCAAGAAAATCCTTTAATCATTTAACCAAAGTAGGTCCTTAATGGAAAATGAGTCATGAAGTTCATCTCCAAAGCCACAATCAGTCATTTAAAGATTTTCTGAAATTGGAGAGAACACCATATATCTTTTATCATGGTTATTTGTCAATATGCTTTCATAATTGGCACAGATGGATTTTACTGAAAATAGCTAGATCTTCTAGTTTTAACTCTGAAATTGGCTGCTTAAAATTTTCTGAATTATTGGGTAAACTGAATTGGCCTGTTTTGCGTACTATGTAGACCTGAGTCTTATGATAGAAGAGGACATCTGTCTGATCCAAATGAGGCAGGTTTGTTTATGAATAGAATATCCCAAGATGCTGCAGTTGGTGCTCTTGTAAGTATGCTGAAGAAAGCCCCTCCACTTCGCCAAGACATCTCCAATTCAATTAATTTTTCAGAAGCCTCAAGGCCAGAAATGTGGAACAACATCATCCAGGAGCAAAATCAGATCTCAGAGGCTGTGACTGTTGAACATGCCGCTTCTTCAAGTATTTCATCTTCTAGGTTTGTTGCATCCAAAACAACTGCTGATGCATTAGAGGAACTTCGGGGTTACAAAGAGATGAAAAACTCGTTGCTTAGTGAAGGTGGTAAGTCTTACACATTTGCTAATTTTGCCTCTGATGCTGAACATTCCAGCAAAGATATATGAGAATAATGAACTTCTGCTATATTGCACATATGTACAGCGTTATGGTTTGAGAGATTACTACGTGCTATGCAGCTGAAGCTATTTTCCCCATTATGTGTAAATAAAAGTGTGTGTGTATATATATATATATATATATATATATATAAAACGAGTTTTGGATAAGATTTATGCTAAAACAGAATGGTTATTTGTTGTCCTGTAAAACTTTGTAAAAAGCTCTTTTCTGTGTAATCTGCGTAGCTGTATATAATTTCTAGATGTTGGCTTGCGGGGGCGCATGCAGAAATACAGGCTACGTATGCACATGGTAGTAAAACATATCTTCACCTTTTATTCACAAGCTCGCTGCTGCTGTCGTCCCTATTGTTTTCCTTTTCCCTCTCCATATTTAGATTTTCGGTAGGATGCTTTAGCTTATTTGATTCCAGGTACAACGTATTGCACCTTTTATGCTCTGGACTGGAAGTGTAATTGCCTGACCATCAGAATTGAAAAGATACGGAGGAGATTGCCTGACCAGCAGAATTGAAAAGAAATCTTAGTCTGATGTTTTATTCCTTTTAATTATTTATTTATACTGTAGAAATCTAAGGGGAAATTATATTGCTCCAGGTTCATTGTTTTCCAGAGTTTGCTATTGAATCTTAATTCGGTGCTTTGGGTTGTTTGTGTTGGGGAAGATTTTCAGGATTTGAAAATAATCTTTTCCGTAAACATCCACCTTTCATTTAACAGAGATTTCATGATAATTACGTGTTGTGTCATAATTTTAAAGAAGAATCGTAAATTTTACATTGATTTTATGATGCAAGTGTTTTTGAAGATTTCATGATAAGCAAATTTACATTTTAAGATTATCCTAATAAAATTTAGTCTCAAAGAACTATACGCTTTCTCTCCACTCTGTCAATTGATCTTATTTTGTTATACTTTACCCACGTATCTTGGGTGCCACGATAAGTATTAATTCAATGGCCTCCAGTCAAGGCCACGTGAGGAAAAAACGAAAGAATGACCTCACTAAATTTATTAAAAAAAAATTTATTACGTTTAGTTGCCATAATGGATTGGGTTATCTTCAATATTAAAGAACAGGAAAATTAGTAAAACTTATTGTAAATCTCCAGTTCTCCGTCGATCAAAACACAAAAGAAATAACTGAACAGTATTATTAAGTCAAACACTAGTAGCCCTCAATTTTTTTTTATTTATTTCCGGCGTTCAAGTACTTAAGCAAAACGGAGAAACAGCCGACGAGCATTTATAGCATGAGGCATGCAAGTGGCAGACGTACTGATTTTCCATGCCTCTGAGCTTTTACTAATTAGTTATGTTCATAGGAGGGCAGTAGTCATAATCATCGACATCGTAACCACATGGCCGGCAGCGCTCATGATAATGATGACACCTGCAGTCATAGTTATCAGGAGGGCAACGTGGTGGAGGCCAGTGTCGCCGTGGTGGTGGTGGTGGAAGCTCTGGAGTAGGTGGTGGTGGTGGTGGTGGTGGATACAATATAGTGGGTGGAGATGGTGTGCAGAGCGGAGATGGCGGAGGTGATCTTGGTATAGGTTTGGGTTTGGGTGGGTTTAACTGACATGGTGGTAGCAAACGTTCATATCTGGTATAGGGTGGACAGTATATACGGTGTGAGGTGAGTGTGGAAGACGGAAACGAAGCAAGATAAACAACAACAACAACAACAAAAATAGCAACTGCCCTTTGTCTTTCCATATCAATTTACTGCAAATTAAGTTTCAGTGATGCTAATGCTATATATAGGCAAATCCCTGACGCTGCTGGTTCTATTGATTGTTTTCTGTACACTACTCTTCTTGGATATCTAAGTGGGTTTTATTATTTATCAAAGTTTCCGTGTCAAAAAAACAAAGTCAAATGGTAGCAGTACGTGGTAATGCTGAGTGGAGAGTGTGCTGTCGATCATTTATTTTCATCCAACAAGGAATGATTATGAAACATTGGCTTATGTCAGTGCGAGGCAGTAATGAGTTGGGGTGTCAAGTATGGAAGCGGAGTTGCGTGGTAAATTATTAGTAGTCCGATTTATGATGATGATGATTAATGTCTGGACAATATTGGCCACGTCGAGCACAACTGAGCTAATGCGACTAGAATGTGAAAAATATCGTTTCTACTAAGCTTTAAATCTGGTATACTGATAATGATATCAAAATCAATAACAAGATCTTTCTAGAGAAGTAGAGATCCTAAAATCTTTTGAGTTATTTGACATCCTAGAAAGATTTAAAGGGTAATAGGGTTGCTGATAAAGTCTGTAGAAAATATATTTTCATCAACAGTTTTGAAGAAGGTTTTCTGTTTTATCCAAAAGTGTTTGGGTAAGACAAAGGGGTTTGCTATAGTTTGGGCTGCACCAGTATCAAAGAAAGTTGTGACTGTTATAGGAGGGGAATGTTTGTGAGTGAAGATCTGTACTGCAGCTAAGGGTAATTTTGGAGGTTGAAGGGTTTGGATTTTTTTAAGTTCTTGAACTGACATATACTCATAACATTGATCATCTGTGAAATCATCTGAGTATTCTGAGTAGTCTGAATTTGCATACTCATCATCATCAAACTGTTTAATCATAAACAAGGATCTTTCATTCTGCTCATCATCAAGGGAGAAAATTGATTCAAGATCATCATCTGAGAGATTGATACCTGAAATAGTAGCAATATCTTGGATCATCTTGACTGACTTTTTGTCTGACTTTGAGCAATTCTTTGAAAAATGTCCTGATTTTTCACAGAGAAAACATTTTGAGCTTTTGATCTTTGGATCTTTCTTCTTTTTGACAAATTTGAATCTTTGAAATCTTCTAGGTTTATCAGCATATCTGAAGAACTTCTTATGTCTGGGTCTGGAGATTATTGGAGCTCTGGAAGGTCTGGAGGAAGAAGGTTGAGAACTAGAATTGCGAAGAGTGGATAGATCCATGAAAATAAGACTTGACTAAGACATAAAGTTAATGAAGACTTGACATAAGGTTGTCTTGATGTGAAGGCATCATTATCAACTTCTGTGGAGTCTTCTGAAGCATCACGCATAATTATACAATATTGGACTGGAACAAGAAATCTTCTCTCCGATAGCACCATCATTTGAGAGAACGTTGAGTGTGTTCTGGAGAGAGGTTGAGGTGTGAATTATCTGCGCCTGGTGTGAAATTATAGCCGATGTTTTCAACCATTGATCTGGATCAAAATCATCAAGTGGGTCTTGAGAATCTTGCCATTCCATTTGTGGTATAACTTCAGGAGGTTTCCAGTAAGGATTTCATTCTACCGGGCCTGAGGTATGAGGGATCTGGAACAGGTGTAGAAAATGGAACTGAGGATGAAAACCAATGGGTTTGAGACCATGATCACCTTGTTTTCTGATGAGGATAGCCTGCATTTTGTAGATGAGATCATGAGTACGTCTTTCAAGTGTCTTTTTGGCAATGATCTGCTGGATTTCAGAAGGTAGATTGTGAACGGGAAAAACTGGTTGAAAATTTGGATTTGGAACAAAGGGTTTGTATTTTGAGGTGTAAAGGTAAGGGAAGAGAAAAGGATTGGTGACCGTTTAAGGAACAGGGTCAAAAGAAGGTAAAGGTAAAGGTAAGAAAGACATCATGCAAAAGACTGGAATAACCTGCAAAGTGTTTGAAGGAGGTTTCGAAGGAGGTCTTGTGAGCATATCTGGGATGAGATTATCTTTGCCTTTTATATGTGCAGTGGTGAAGGAGTACTGTGAGAACCACTGTGATAACCTGAGTAACTGTGCATTTGACATTTTTTTCTTTTTGAAATTGAGCATCTGATCAAAGGCTGACATATCCAATTCTACGAGAAAGTGAAATCCAATGAGGTGAAATTCAAATCTTTGGATACCATACTTTACAACTAAAATCTCTTTTAGTGTAGAGTGATAATGGAGTTTCAAATCTTTGAATTTTCCGCTTTTGTAACCACAGATTTGTCTGGTTCCATCTTTTTCTTCTAAAAGGATTGTTGACCAGAACTGTTCACTAGCATCGGTCTGCAATATTCTTTTTCCATCTGATGGAATCTTTAAAGTGGAAAGTGACTTTGCTTTTATCTTCAAAACTTGTATTGCATTTGTCTGGACTTAAACCACGTAGGTGGTTCTTTTTTGAGCATCTATCTGAGTGGATGTGTAAGCTGGGCAATATCTGAGAGAAATTCATTCATGTAATTGATTATGCCGAGAAATTGCTAGATCTGCTTCTTTGAGAGATTTACATCAGGAAAATTTGTAAGTGATTGAGTAATATGAGGTTGAGCAATGTACTGACCATCTTTGAGATGCATGCCTAGGAAATCAATTTCTATGGCACCAATGATCATCTTTTTCTCTGAAAGCATCCTATACTGTTGAACAATGCGCTAAAACTTATCCAATAACTGTGCATGAGAGGTGTCATCAGGAAAGAACAGTAAGATGTCATCAATGTAAATCAAGGTATTATCAAGAATTGGAGCAAATATCTTGGTCATGGCTTTTTGGAACAGGGAAGGCGCAACTTTTAATCCAAAAGGCATTACGGTCCACTGGAAATGGTGTTGAGGAATGCAAAACGCTGTTTTGTATCTGTCCTGTGGATGTATACTTAGTTGCCAAAATCCTGCTTTGAGATCAAACTTTGAGAAGACTTTTGCATTTGCCAAATTTACAAACAAAGTTTTTCTACCTGGAAAAGGAAACTTATCATCTGCAAGGAAAATGTTAAGAGGCTTGTAATTGATTACCAATCTTAATTTTCCACGAACTTGTTCTAAATGTTTGTTGACATAAAATGCTTCACACGCCCATGGAGAGGAGGTTGGTTCAATTAATCCTTGAGCCTGGAGAAGGGAGCATTCTTGGATTGCTTGCTTGAAATGATATAGGTTCATGCCTGAATGACTAGCTTTTGTAGGATTGGCATTTTCATCTTTTTTGAAGGGAAGGGAAATGAAAAATTTTGGGTTTTGCCAAAGTAGGTGATCACATTTCTGGAAGAAATCTGAGTGAGTTTCTGCACACGAAAAGTGAATGAACTTGTGTTTGAAATCTTGAAAAACATATGGTTGAATGGTTAAGGTGAAGAGGTTAGGAAGGTTTTTCCAAGGTCTAAAATAACTTTCAAACTTGATACCGTTTTCACTAAGCTTTAAACCTGGTATACTGGTAATGATATCAAAACCAATAACAAAGTCTTTCTGAGGAAGTGGAGATTCTAAAATCTTTTGAGTTATTTGACATCCTGAAAAGATTTGAAGGGTAACAGGATTGCTGATAAAGTCTGTAGAAAATACATTTTCATCAGCGATTTTGAAGAAGGTTTTCTGTTTTGTCCAAAAGTGTTTGGGTAAAACAAGGGAGTTTGCTATAGTTTGGACTGCACCAGTATAAAAAAAAGCTATGACTGTTATAGGAAGGGAATATTTGTGAGTGAAAATCTGTACTGGAGCCAAGGGTAATTTTGAAGGTTGAAGGGTTTTGATTTTTTGGAGTTCTTGAACTGACATATGCTCATAACATTGATCATCTGTGAAATCATCTAAGTATTCTGAGTAGTATGAATCTGCATACTCATCATCATCAAACTGCTTAATCATAAACAGGGATCTTTCATTCTGCTCATCATCAAGGAAGAAAATTGATTCAATATCATCATCTGAGAGATTGATACTTGAGATAGTAGCAATATCTTGGATCATCTTGACTGATTTTTTGTCTGACTTTGGGCAGTTCTTTGAAAAATGTCCTTGTTTTCCACAAATAAAATATTTTGAACTTTTGATCTTTGGATCTTTCTTCTTTCTTACAAATTTGAATCTTTGAAATCTTCTGGGTTTATCAGCATATCTGAAAAACTTCTTATGTCTGGGTCTGGAAATTATTGGAGGTCTGAAAGGTCTAAATCTTCTGAAATGCTTCTTTTTCTTGTTGCTGCAAAAACATGTGAAATCTTTGAAAGAACATTTGATTTGAAGTCCTGAGGAGGAGTAAGAACAAGGCTTTTCTAGCTTGTTGGAGTTGTGCACCAAGGTTTTGATGTATTTGTGCTCTTTGCAAATCTTATCAAGAGCTTTCAGCATCATTTGTAGATTTCTCCAAGGTAATAGATTTAACATCAAGAGATCTGAAATTCAACTGGGTTTTTATTTACTGGGCAAGTTCTTCTGAAACAGAATTAAGAAATGCTTGCTTTAAGTTGACATCATCGAAGCCACCAAATATGTAGAAATACTGAGAGAATTGTTGATAGTGTCTATCAAGGTCTTTTGGATGGAGAGAACAACATTTAAGTATGAAGAATTGCTCTCTGATCTTTTCTAACCTGTGAGTTTTTTGTCCACAAAAGATTACTGCAAATTGAGAGACAACGTCTGTGATTGTTGGGTATTGAAGAAACTGGAGTTGTCTGTATTCACCAATGTTGTCCCAAAAATTTTTCAGAGTTTCAACTAGTTTGAAAATAAATCTGATCAAAATTTTGTTCATCGTAACATTGGGATGAGAGTTTAATTCAACGAGTCCTCATGTTAAGAATTTTTGAAATCTTGAGAGCCATTTTGAAGAAAGAACATCATCAATGGTAAAAACTAAGAATTTTGATGTTGAAGGAAGAGCATGTGATTGTTGTGGAGGAAGGTGTTGTTCAACATCCATTGCATCAGGGTTATGAACTTCTGGAGTATCATCTGAAACTTCAACTGTTGGTTCTGTCATGAAAATCTAAAGGAACATCATTTCATCTGAGTCATCAGTATCATCTGTGTCAATTGATTCATCTGATTTGACAATGTCCATGTGAGATTCAATCTCAAAGGTAGAGGAAAAAATATCTTCAAGGAAGAACTGAGGAAGGTTGTCTTGTGCCATCTGGTGAAGTATTTCTGAAAGGGTTTGTATAGGAGAAATCATAAGTTGTACAGGTTTTTGGGTTGGTTGTGTAGGGTTTTGAGGTGTGAAACTTGAGCTTGGTTTTGATTTTAAAGGTTGAGAAAGTGGTTGTTCTGCTACTCGTTTGGGTTTTAGATCAACTGGTTGTTCTCGAAATTTGTGAATCCATTTTTGAGTTGTACCAAAAGAGGGTTGATCTGATTGGTCTGAGATAAGAGTGAAGTATTGTGTTGGTTGTGAAGATGTTGAGATAGAGGTTGGGGGAGGTTTGTACTGAAAAAGTCTGAAAAAAAATTTTGGAGGTGAGGTTGGAGGATTGTATGGTTGAAATGAAGGAGGAGTATAGGCTTGGTAAGGTGTATCATGCATACCAGTGTGATATGGTGTGAAGATGTTGTAACTAGAGGCTGCTTGTTGTTGTTGTTTCTGACGAAACTGATTTTGAAGGTCTGCAAGTTGAATCTTTAGGCTCTTCATTTCTTTCTCTCGTTCAGTGAAAGCATAAGTGAATCCAGTGTTGGTTTTAACCATGTATCTGAGTTCTTGATCAAGTGTGGTTATCCTTGACTGAATTTCAAGAATAATATTTTGGAGATTGACAAGGCTCTGATCAAAATATTGACTGACTTGGTTCAACTTATGTTCGATTCTGTGCAGGTATGAATTCTGCTGGAGAGAATTTTTAATCTGCCAGTTTAAAACTGCTTCAGCACAAGAAACACTTTTTTGATTTCCATATTCATCTCTGTCAGTGAGAGTGGGGATTTTTGGAATGTGTTTATATTGGTCTTCATGAAATTCTTCAAAAGAAAGGAAATTTGAGCTTTGGTAGGTTGGTTGCATCATGGAAATTTGTGGTAATGATGTGGGTAAAGGTTGGGTGGAATTTTAGGAGGAATCTGGTTTTTGTGTGGGTTGAGTTGAGTAGGTTGGAGGGTGTGGTTTGCCTTTCTTAGGATAGATGACATAATAGTCAAACTTTCCTGAGGGTTCACCAAAGAGATCAACTTCAGGGTCTCCATTTTCATATCTTTTTTGAGCTTTTGCTAGGAAGACTTTTTCTTCTTTTGCTTCTTTGGAATATCATCATCATCATCCAAAAAACTTTTATCTGCATCTATCTGGCATTCTTTGCATTGACAATTTATGTCCTAATAGCAGTGTCTTTCTGGAGATTTATATGCATACATGAGATTTTCATTGGACTGAAAGTGTGTGACTGGAACATTAAGGAGATCAGCATGGCATCTTTGCATCATAAATTGTGTTGGAAAGATTGTTGGAGGAGGAACATCTTTTCCTTTGCTGTGATCAAATTCAATTGTAACAGTACCATCTTGATTTGTCTTATAGGTTGGATCAAAGTGTTCAATTGGTTCATCTTGCTTTCAAATCTTTTGATAACTTGTCGTCTACGTCTTTGAGAGAAGGGTGGCAAGTTCTTCATTGGAAATCTGCTTTGGAATATGAACATGTTTAGGAGTTCTGTCTGTCGTTTCCATTTTAACAAAGACTGCATCACTGGAGTGTGAAAGAGGCAAGTTAATGGCATAATCTTGAACTCTATATGCCATCTGATAGTGAAGGGTTGCCTGGAGGCCTTTCATTTCTATGCCTACGATCTAGACTTAAACTTTTAAAACATCTAACAGGGTTGGATCATGAAGAGACATTATAATTTGAGAAGACTGTGAAGAAGACAGTTCCTGCATTGAGTATCGTCTTAACGATTCCAAGGACTGCATGCTTGTAATCTTTAAATCTGGTGTCCAATAAGGCCATTCTGGAACAGACAGGAATTCCATTTTTGCCCTGAAAAGTTAAGGCGATTCTGATAGCACCAAAGTGAATGTGAGTGTATCCTTGTCCTGACCACTGGTGAGAAAATTCTTCTGGGATCTGAAGAGTAACAAAGTGCTATTGAGGTCCTGCTGGAAGAATACATTGATCAAAGTTTGTGGCTTGAACATACTCTTTTGGAGCTGGATATTTGGGTTTTAAAAGAGTTTTTAAAGATCTAGTAAGAGAAGGGGAGGAGCTTGAGAAAGCTGTATAAGGATTTACAAGAGGTAGAACTGTTTGTTGGGTTTTCTTTTCTTCTGAAATGTAATCTACTTCATATAAGAACTTAAGCTTAGAAGAAGAGGATTTTTTAATTACAGGAGATGGAAGAGAGGATAAACTAAAAGAAGATCTGGAGGAAGAAGGTTGAGAACTAGAATTGCTAAGAGTGGATAGATCCATGAAAATAAGATTCTCTTTTGGCTTTTCCTTTTCCAATTTCAATAATCAAAACTTTAGAAACATGACTTTCTTCTCGCTATCTTGGCAAGCTGCAAGCTCTGATACCATTTCTATACACAGCGACAGATAGTACGACTAAGGCTCTGGCAACTGACACGGTTTCAGTTTCGGGCTCTCCGGGTGGTAGAATCCTAACAATACTATCTGGTACTATGACAACAACGTGTAGATCGATCAAACTTGACAAGATAATACCAACCATAAGCTTTCCATAAATCAGACATATAACCAAGGTATTCTAGCCAGTGTGCAAGACTCTAGCGCCGTCTTGGCTTAATGTCGAACTGGGGGCCTGACTTTTATGGAGATATGTCTTTCACTATAGTAACTTACTATTAGTATGATCTTAGGCCGGTATGACTTTTCTTTGGTTGAGGGAAAGGGATCAATGATCTGTTTAACAGATTAACAAGAGTTTCTGATGCAGAGGATCCATAATAATATGGCAACTGCAGAGCATACTCAACTTGTATCACTGCAAACTTTGAATAGCTTAAAGAGAAGCATGAAGCTAAAAGATGTAACTATGGAAAAAAGGAAGATGGAATCACCAAAAGAGAAGAGAGGTTTTTAGTCAAACATATTTTATAAAGGAAGGTTTTGTTACAGGGGATTTTCTGTGATAGGTTATGGATGATTGCTAGAGTTTTTCGATGATTGCTAGATTGATGATTACTTCCTAGAGGAGTATCATGCTATTTATACAAGGAAAAAGTAAAGGACTAGTAGCCTAATAAGACAAGACTAGGACAAAGCAACTTTACAAGTGGCTTAGTATAAAGCTAAAGGACGGTGAGTCATAACTATGGTACAATGACTCATTACTATGGTACAATGACTTATTATTATGGTACAGTGACTCATCACTTATGGTACGATTACTCATCACTATGACTCATACTAAAGAAAAACAACTCTAATATTAGACCTATATTAGTATGCAATTGCTTATCACACTGTCAGAGATAGATGAACTAGGAATTCAAAGAAGAATAAAGAGAAACAATGAAAAAAAGAAATAACTGACAGCAGCATTTAAGATGCAGAGTCCCATGAACTTCCGTAACAGGAGGCCAACTTCAGTCTACTTGCAAAATACATTATTGTTAAATAAAGCATCATGTCAAAACCTGAAATCTGTCCAATTGTTTTGGACATTACAGAAAAATTACCAAAAAAAAAAAAACAAAACAAAACAAAAAAAAAAGATTAAACTCCTTCCCGTCCAGAGACTTGGATGACCAACCATGCAACTCATTCTTCTGGCGAATCAGAGCGGATAGCTGATATTAAACCAACAAGGCATATCATCAGAATACAAGTCATTGACGGGCAAATAATGATATCAGCAAAGTTTAGTCTGAAAAGGGATTAAAAGAACACAAGCAGAAAATTGACCAAATCTTGCCTGAGATTACTATTGGTTTTCAGATGGAATTACAGGCTATGACAATAGTTGGGTAAGATACAAAATCACAGTTCAAAGTTTGCTGAAAGTACACTAATTTTCTTGTATGTCGCAATATCTACAATTATTCCCTTAGGTCTGGAGAGCACTAGTCAAATGTCACTTGATGATGAAAGTATTCTACATATCTTTTTAACCATATGGTCAGCATATACTCACGTATGACTTCACATATGTCATGATCCAAGAGAAGAAATGTAAGTGTTGCTAAATACAAAAAGATAAATGTAATTTGATCAAAGGACAAAGCGTTTTTGGCTATTACCCTGATAAATAATGTCTGACAATGAAAGTAACACAAAGGGCAAAAGGAAATATGCAGAGACTGAGCAAATCATATAACCCCGTACAGCAAATAAAGGAGCAAGTTAATGCACATAGTTATTAGAGATCTGCGGAAGATAGTAAACCAGACTTCCCTTTCTTATATAAACCCAAGTAAAGATAGAAGCAATATAGGACAGCATGAATATGATTTGCAGGCATTGCCCAAATGACGTAGGGTTCACACCCAACTCGCAAATAAACTTCACGACTTTAACATCCTATGCTAAATGGAATTCCAAAACAATAGGTGTTCAAAAAAGATTTAAGCTGTCTAGGACCATGGTCCCCTCAACAGTTATTTCACTTATCCAATATTAAGCAATGGAAGCTAGCTACTTGAACATCCCACAAAATTCTCTCAACATAAAAGGCAAGATGTTTTCTATCTCACAGAAAATAAAGTTAATCACACAAATTCTATACACTTAATCCCTGATGGATAATATCAAGGACACTAAGAAGGCTGGCTTGTTGTAGACTTAAAAAAATAGACCAATGCGTCGAACTACTAAACCAGTGACAAAGGTCATTTATCAGACCTAATTCGGATCCATACGTGTAAAAACTCAGTTGCCCTGAGTGGGGTTTGAGCAACTTGTTTAAACTAGCTATGTCAAGTAAACCCAAAAGAAATGAGTTTGTGTGATCAAGCACTATATTAAAGAATTTTATGTCAAAGTCCACTTCAAAAGTAATTTTTAATCAGCCCAAGTGCTCCAGCAAACGAAGAATTTGGATGCTAGAATGTCTTCAAAATACTAGCTAAGAGCGGCTCAAGATTAGCAACCATATTTGGCAGATGCAAAGGACAAATTTCTGGAACAAATACCCAATTCTTTTTTTTTCTACAAAAATTAACAATCAAAAGTGCAAGATTAAACAGATTCATGACAAAAATGAACCAATTCCAGCTTAACAGATTAGTTTTAAAATTAAGCATAAGCAGCAGGGGCCAATGAAACCCCCCGATCTGTATGAAGAAGAAGGAAAGGGGACATACCGGGCTTTTCAGGCTTTCCATCGGTCCACTTGGAGATGGAGAAATGGACTTTCTCACGAGAAAGGGCCTCGGTCTTATAAGGTTCCTTCAAGCAGTTTCTGACGAGATTGGCGCATATGTTCGAGTAGGTGATATACGTCATGCCGGCTGCACGCCAGAACGGAATCGCCCCGTTCGACGCCATTTTCCTCTTTCTTTTTGTTGTGTTGCGGCTGCAAAGCCTACGAACTGTGGAAAATAGGAGAGATGTTCCTTCTTCTTCTTCACTTTTCAGCAACCGATGCCCAATGGGGGTATTCGCTTGGTCTTTGGTTTTGGGCCTCTAGGTTGGGCTTCATTACATTTTCATTTTGGGCTATGCACGGGGCTGGGACAACCGATAAAAGTTGGGCTCCGATGTGTCCTAAAAGAATGAGCACTGCGCCCTTGAAACATCAGGGTTCAAAGATCTATTCAGCAAATCTCTATTATTATATTATTATTATTATTAGAAGTTTTACCATCTAATTTGCACAAAGATTTGGCCGCATGAAAAAAGAATTGTCGTTTAGACAGCAAATCCTGAGAGTCAAAATCCGCAAATATATTACAAGTTTGACATGGAGAGTCAGGTTCCATCTCCTCTACAACATCATAAATCCACATTTTATCGATAAAACTATAACAATGGAGCAGGCAATGCTGACAAGAAAAGTGCATTTTCCCTAAGTTTTAGATGTTGAATAAGCAATCAATTACAACAAAGTCTCTTAACTACAGCTAGTAGAGTGGCTGCCTCCAATATCCATCCGAACATCACTGCTGATGTGAATCCTTCCGATACGAGCACAAGTATAAAAGCTAAAGTTTGTGATGGAGGATGGATGATGTAGATTTCAAGTGAGTATATCTAACAAGTAGCAATCCCTGGGTTACTGCAGAGAATTACCTCACATATGAACAGGCACAAATCCGTAGGAGCTTTGTCCTCAAGTCCATCTATAATCACTTGATCTTTCTGAGAGTATTAACGTAGGTATAACTGGAAAATGAAACAAAAAGCTTACGGAACCTGCAAGACCAACACTCAAAAAATTAAGAAAATATATTTCAAGAATATATTCGGAACATGCTATATAATGTTCTAGAAAGAAAAAATGCTGAATCAAGGAGATGATGAACAGACCTATTTTATGATTAATCTAAGAGTAATATTCATAAAAAAACACAAAAGTTAATTTCTCAAGAAAATGAGAAATGGTGTTGATTTATTTTCATGACAAAACCATTAGTGATGTCCTATCAATTCCTTTAGAATTTATTAGGAAGCACACAGACCAAACCCATTGGCTTGAGTGTTGCGCCATTGCAAGGAAGCTCTTCCGTGGATGCTCATTAAGCAAGCAATGCATTACCCCTTTAGGATGTCGCGTGGAATCTAAAGTTGACAACCAAATGTCAAGTGGTCCACTATACTTGAGCAAAATGTTGATACTCACCTAAAAGCAAACAGAGGCAAAAGGGAAGAATTGTCATAAGTCAGAGAAAAGAACAAAAAGGGGAAAACCCACAAACAATATAACATGTCAAATCATATAAAGGAGAAAAGTTTATTAACGCCACTGTAAGTTTGTTCAAGGGTTCTTTCTCCTTTGCTGCCTAGATGCAACAACTTGGCCAACAACCTCTAACTTCTACAGTGACTGAACAAGAGAATCATTGGATTGGAATCCAGAGATGAAAGAAATAAAATAGTTTTGACTCGAATGTAGATCGTAGGAAAGGGGAGAATAGACAAGAAAGAGTTCAAAAGTGGCCAAATTAGAAATTAAATAGTTTCGACTTGAATGTAGATCATATGAAAGGGAAGAATAGACAAGAAAGAGAGTTCAAAAGTGGCCAAATTAGTGCTAGTAAACTTTGATCATGCAAAAACTAGTTAGGTAAAATTGTATAAGAATTGAAAGTGATGTTGTATTTCAGGAAGGCAAAGCTTGTATATGTCAACATGGACAGAAGAATTTATAAGATATAAACCAGAAACCATTCATGTTTACCTCTTCTTGCCCTATTGCTATTTTAACCTTTATGATCAGCTATGGACTAGTGGTAAATAAAATTTTCAGGGGCTTACCAAAAAAAAATTCAGGGCATATCAAAACCATGAAATTCTATACAGCTAAACAATCTAGGGAAAAAAATGGAACTTAGATTTGAAAATGAAGTTTGTCAAACAAATGAAGCAAAATTTTCATCAGTCACTCCTTCCAAATTCAAAACTCAGCTTTGAACCAAATTAGCAACAATGAAAAATGAAAAAAAAAGAAACTCAAATGAAAATTAGAAAAATTATTTAGCTGAGCACATGAGCCAATGATATCTTTAACAGGATATATAAAAATAAGGTAGCAAGGTAACTTACAAGTTCCCAGGCTTCGATATTTCTTGGTGAAGAATCATGCAAGAACTTGCTGTGCATACAAGATAAAGAATATATAAAAAGATTTAGAAGATATTTTATGGGGATAAATAGTATCAAATGATAGCTTAGAAATGGCCAAGAACAGATTATGCATTGCGTGTTCCGTATGATATAACACATGGACTCTATCTAGAAAAGCATTCTGTTAATGGTGGAAATAATAGAGCCTAGAGGACCAGATACAGGAAGCATAAATGTTAAGCCCTTGCATATTAAGAGCTCTCAGCATTAAATAGTTACATCACAGCAGTAGTACATTTTATTTTATGTTAATGCCACATGTGCTATGAGGCAACAATTAAAAACTTTACTTCTGTGCAATTGAGTCGAAAAACATAAAATGTTTTAACTTACCGTACCCCATAATGCACATCACCATGGTTGCAATGACCAGAAACACCATAGCTATCAAATGTAATAAGCTGAAAAATAAATAAAAATGGGAATAAGAGATAGGAAATAAGAGATCTATATCATACAAAGATGCGAACTCACAAGTATTAACAGAAAGTCAGAAACCTATCCCTTCAAATGACGCTTACCAGTCTCTGGTACAAACATATCTAAACCTAAACTTGGAAATTTCATGCAATAATCTTGGCAAAACAATCAACTTAAATGAATTGAAGGAGCTAGGAATGCACCACATCAATGCCATGACTGTAAACCTCCTCTTCAATAATCTTTGCCAATAAATCATGGTTCCAGACTTTGCCAAAACCATCCTGTCATCAAAAATCAGATTACAAAGTGAATTCCTTTTAAGTCATTTTATCAATTAACAGGTAGATCCAAGATTAGCTGATACTGGCACTATAAACAGTTAAACAAGTTTTAATTTTTTAGTTACAGCTGAAAAAGCATCAGTTTTCCAGCTTCAAACACACCAAATTCTAAATATAAGGGTCCAAAAGCTAAAATAAAGACACTTAAAGACTATAACCTGCAAATCCGGGTGGTCCAAAACCTTCACTCGTTGAAGTTGAACCTGCATTTACAAATTTAAAACAGTTAAAAGCACCATAAACTATGATAGATAAAGTTGAAAACAGTAAAGAAGACAAGAGACACAAGGTTGTCTTGTAGCTAGATAAAAACAGGATCAGGTTGTTGCAGGCATTACAACACATAGATTACTTAAGCAGTTAAACCCCAATTAAGCTGGCACGATAATAACAACACCTTGTGAACTGCGCAAGCAAGATAGAGCTCATCTTTTCTAATGCTTCCCATGCCATCTGCGTTACCTGCATAAAGAAAATGAAGAATAATAACAAATTCCATTCACATAATCACATGGGTGGGGAAAGAGGAACACTTTATAGTAGAATGCATAACAAGGTTTCTGTTTCTGACCCCTACCATATTCTTTTCCCTTTTGACAGGACATAGAAGGTGGCTGGACAGATAATCCATGGTAATACCAAAAAAATTCCCACTTGGCAAAGGAAAATGGATTAACCACCATAAGCGAAAAGAGGAGAAATGAGAGTGGCATCTCTTCTGAAGTAGATTATATTATTAGTACATATCCCGAGGTATTGAGTTAGCTAGATTACATAATTATTGCTAAATTAGCATTTCCTGAAGTAGCAATACGAACAAAGCAGCAGGTGAAAGAGATTGGTTTCAATAAACCTTCTTTAAACAACTCACAGTTTTAGTGATCCCTTAAAATATCTTTTGATGCTTAAGTTCCTTGAAAGATAAGACAAACAATCTCTAGGGATACCATCCTTGACCTTAAAGCCTCAGATGTAGCAATCGTAATCGTATCAATAGACCAATTTGAAAATAAGAGGCATATTTTGCTTATCAACAGACTCCATAATTCTTTTGCAGTTAAGCAGCTATGATCCTATACTTTCTCCTTTAATATAAGACCTTTTAGCAACAAAAGTAGAATTTTATGCGGATATTAAGGAAAGACACAAAATCACCTGAATGAAATTGCTTTGTTTAGACATGATATAGCAATAGTAATTATCCAGTCAGATTTTACAAATGTACACAAAAGAGAAGTCCCTTCAACCAAATCCAGGTTCTACATTAAACATTTACTTACACAGAGATGAAGGCTCACATCATTTGAAGCAAAAAAGATTTAGAAGCAAAGATTTCTAGACACAAAAAATACTAAATGGTAACAAGATCAGGCCACATAAAGGATGAAAATGCAATACCAACAGACAAGCATAGTAGGTAAAGATTGTGCCCTCTTGAAGTCAAGTAGCTAATTGTTGGTGAAAAGAACCTGCAACAGAATACAAAAACACCACAACATCAAATTGAATTGATTCAAATAACATAAAATGCATCATAAAAGACATCTTAACATTGAAAGCTTCATCATTTGCCTGCAAGATCCAAGCTGTCAGTTGTATCACAAACAAACAATTTCCAAGATAAATTGTACTGATATGATGGATAAATTTACTTTACATTTGCTTATAGTTCTAACAGCTTCCATATTTCAGAAAGCAAACCTCCCAAGTGAAAGGCCAATTCACTGTGATAAATGGGAAAATTAAAGAGTTTTTGAAAAGCTTACATTGATTCGTCATCAGGGTGAGCAACAACCAGCAAGACATTTCTCCTGTGAAAAGCTGGACCTGGTTTCAACTTTCAATGGGTAAATAAACATTAACTGAAACATTATTATAAAAAAATTGTAAAAAAGTTGAACCAACCATCATTTAAAAAGGTGGGTTTAGAGTGGGAGGAGAAGATCTTGCAAAGAGAAGCTACCCAGACGACGAAAATTGATATGATAATCAACATCCATCCCATCTGCAATCAACCTTCCTAAAGAAAAGGAAGAGCGAAAAAGAAAGCCCAAGAAGAAAAAATTTCACGCTATATTAATCCGACAAGACGTAAAAGAAGGACAATATAATCAGGCCTTGATAGAAATACAGATTCAAAGTCCAATCAACCAGAAAAAGTAAATGGAAGAACATAAAAACAAATTAATAAACCAAAATTATCTATACATATATATATATATATGCACACACACACACACATATAGGCACAAATGTAAATTAAAATATAATTTAATATTTATAAAATAAAATATATTATAATTAATTAACATTTTATTTATTGTTATTTCTAATTAGACCTGTTAAAAGTCAGATTAGTTGTCTAAACTATCTGAGTTTTAAGAAAGTTTAAACAAAAAATTAAAACTCTTTAAACAGATATGAGCATAACTTGTAAATCGGTTTAAATTTGCAACCCTCATCTTCCTCATCTGAAACAATGTCATTTCCTGGTAGCTCCAATTTCCCACCCATACAAAATGATGGTCCCAAGCTTTCAGATTCAATATAATCACCCTGCAATCTCTCTTCAAATCTTTGGTCACTACAGTTTAAGAACCAATTCAATGAACACCTGATTCCCTTGCTTTGTAACTTAAGGTACCTGGGTTTGATCCTAGATTCCAAGCTGTAAGTAAAGTACACTGGAAACTCCACGAGCTCTTTCACTGGCCTCCCCATCTCACTTTTGAAGTAATAATAGCTTTTCTTCATGAGCTCAATTCGTAGTGCAACCAATTGGGGACATTTCATAAACATCTTTGCTACATCATCTAATGGCAGTTCCCGCCCCAAAAGAAGCTCTATAGGCTTCTTAAGCACATTTTGATTGAGGCTAGCAATCTGTGGCATCTTCTCAATAACACGAGCAAACCCATCTGGATCAATCTTGAGCTTCAAATTAAAGAAATACTGTAGTGTAGACAACTTAGCTTTCAAAGGTAACCCCAGAATTTGCAGATACTGTGCTATAACCGAAGCAATTGCTACCCTCCTTATTCCAAAACTAATCAAGCAATCAACATTAGGCTTAACAGTTTCTTCAAGATCATAACCAAGTATATATGCCCGTTTCTCCAACATTCTAGCCAAAATCTTCTTCGGCAGTCCCAAAGAAACCAAGTAATCCACAAGTGGCTTAATCACAGTCCCAACTCTCATCCCTAGAAAATATGGATATTGCGTCACCATAGGGCCAGTATCTCTAGGACTAACTCCAATGCTCACTAAGTAAGCAACCGAAGTACTCATTGTCCCTTCAAGCTTAAACCCCAACAACTCCAGGTACTTCTGTAAAACATATCCAATATCCTGCTTCTCCACATCAAGCCCCCTAAGAAACTTAATAACAGAAGCAAGCTCAACAACCACACTTGTGGATAATTCTTAACAAACTCCCCTAGTTTCGACTTAGGAATTCCAATTTTTTCCAAGTAACCTAAGACAGGTCTCATGTCTTTACGCACACTACAACCAAGCATTAAAGGGTATCCGCTGATATCATCAACAGTTAATCCAAGTATCTGTAAAAACTCAACACGCTCAGACATAACCTCAACAGTAGAGGGGAATTCTAGATTCTCTAATTCATCGGGGATTATTCCTAAGGTTTTAAGATAATCACATATTTTGACACGGTTAACCAGCTTCTCTTTTTTCCCTTGAACAACACCCCAAGTGACAGAGGGCATTTCGTACTAGGGGAACTTGGTGGATTGAGATGAGTACTGAGAAACCCCTTCAACCCTTAAAGGGTTTTGTACCTGAGCACATGGGTTTTGGAGGGTTCTGTGTTTTGGCAACTTTGATGGAAAACAAAAGAATTTTTTAGGATTTTTAGAGCTTTTTGCCTTTTGATGAAGAGCTGACGAGTTCATATCAAAGATGCAAATTTTGTTAAATGAAAATGAAGATATTGATTTACCGGTAAAAAAATTTTTGATACTTGTAAATAAGAGATGTAAAAGAGATCGCTTTGGCTTACCTCAATACTGCTGCTACTAATGGAGATTACCCAAGGGAAGGCTTTGCTGTTGCAGGTTTTGTTTCTCAGAAGGGGGAACGGCCGCTCGTCGGTCCTAATAGTTGCGCCGTCTTCATGTTTTTCCTGTCCTGTCGAACTATCTTTATATATTTTATGATTTTATTTGTGATTATAATAATAAATATTATTATCATCATTATTTAGTCACCGAGAAAATTTATGTGTTATCAACTAATTTTTTATTTAATTCAATTTTAAAATTTATTTATTTATTTATGTACATTTCTTACGGAAAAAACTGTGAAGTTAATTGGAGGATATTCTTCGTTCCTTTTTCCAACTTATGGCACAACACACCTATTATAAATTTTCGTGGACATAGAAAAATATAATAAATAAAATATAAATTAATTACTGAATTCATTAATAAAAAATAAACTTTATGATAAAAATAAAAAAATAAAAAGAAATTGATATCCAACTTCAAACAAGTTTTAGGTCTACATATATATATATATATATATATATATATAAGCTCACAAAGCAAAAAAATAATTGTGCACGTTCCTGCAAAGAAACACTTATGAAACTAAAACTCATTCGTTATTAAGCATGTTATATCATTTTTAAATTGGTTTATTATGCAACAGTAGATGTTAGTCGCAATAGGGGCTTTAACGAAGTGAGTTTAGTCATTTGTCAAATTGCAGTAAATGAAATAATTACTTTGAAAAAACTAAAATCTCGAGTTAAAGAATGGAGTTATATGATAAAAATATCCACTTGATACATAATTATATTAAAAAGAATATCAATCAATTGAACAAATTTATGTTATGTTCAAACAAATCCGTAAGATTAAAAAAGATAAATAAAAATACTAACATAATATATCCCAGTACATATAGCAGTGGAAGATTACGAAAGATTATGACAAAAAATAAATTCACTTGGTTTCAAATTTGGTATAAATCAAAGTTATTTTGCATTAAAATTTATAATTAATTAAAGATAAAAATATTCATCGATCAGATCAATCCATATTCATATTTATTATTAATAATTTATATGTTTATCTAAACTTGATTTTATAATTTAAATCTCAATTTTTTTAAGTTTGACCCAAATTAACGGAATAAATTTTAAATCCAATCATTAAACTTAATTTAGTAATAAAAATTTTCAAAAATCATTTCAAAAATAAAATATAAAAAATAAAAATTCACATATATATACTTGTATAATTATAATATTTTAATTATATATAATTTGTTTGGGTCAGATTGAACTTAAATTTTAATTTTTTATCTAAAGTTGGGTTTTAAATTCAAACGGATTTACAAGTTATATTTAAATTTGTTTAACGAATTTTAATTTTTTGTTTAAATTTTCTTAAAACTCGAATAGTTTAGACAATTAATCTGACTTTTAAAAGGTCTAATTAGAGATAACAATAAATAAAATGTTAATTAATTATAATTTATTTTATTTTATAAATATTAAATTAAAATATTTTAAAATATTAAATTATATTTTAATTTACATTCGTACCTATATGTATGTATATGTATATCTATATACATATGTATAGATAATTTTGTTTTTTTAATTTGTTTTTATGTTCTTCCATTTACTTTTTCTGGTTAAGCCATGATTGGACTTTGATTTTGTATTTCTATAAAGGTTTGATTATATTGTTCGTCTTTTACGTCCTGTTGGATTAATATATCTCGAAATTTTTTCTTCTTGAGCTTTTCTTTTTGCTCTCCTTTTTCTTTAGGAATGTTGATTGCAGATGGGATGGATGTTGATCATTATATCAATTTTCATCGTCTAGGTAGCTTCTCTTTGCAAGATCTTCTCCTCCTACTCTAAACCCACATTTTTAAATGATGGTTGGTTCAACTTTTTTATAATTTTTTTATAATAATGTTTCAGTTAATGTTTATTTACCCATTGAAAGTTGAAACTAGGTCCAAGTTTTCACATGAGAAATGTCTTGCTGGTTGTTGCTTACTCTGATGATGAATCTATATAAGCTTTTTAAAAACTCTTTAATTTTCCAATTTATCACAGTGAATTGGCCTTTCATATGGGAGGTTTACTTTATGAAATATGGAAGCTATTAGAATTATAAGCAAATGTAAAGTAAATTTATCCATCATATAAGTACAATTATCTTGTAAATTGTTTGTTTGTGATACAACTGACAACTTGGCTCTTGCTGACAAATGGTGAAGCTTTCAATGTTAAGATTTCTTTTATAATGCAATTTATGTTATTTGAATCAATTCAATTTGATGTTCTGGTGTTTTTGTATTATATTGCAGGTTCTTTTCACCAACAATAAGCTACTTGACTTCAAAATGGCATAATCTTTACCTACTATGCTTGTTTGTTGGTATTACATTTTTATCTTTTATGTGGCCTGATCTTTTTACTATTTAGTATTTTTTGTGTCTAGAAATCATTGCTTCTAAATCTTTTTTGCTTCAAATGATATGAGCCTTTATCTTTATGTAAGTAAATGTTTAATGTAAAACCTAGATTAGGTTGACGGGACTTTTCTTTTGTGTACATTTGTAAAATCTGACTAGATAATGACTATAGCTATATCATGTATAAACAAAGCAACTTTATTTAGGTGATTTTGTGTCTTTCCCTAATATCTGCATAAAATTCTACTTTTGTTGCTAAAAAGTCTTACATTAAAAGAGAAAATATAGGATCATAGCTGCTTAATTGTAGAAGAATTATGGAGTCTGTTGATAAGCAAAATATGCCTTTTATTTTTAAATTGATCTATTAATATCATTATGAGATCTACATTTGAAGCTTTAAGGTCAATGATGATATCCATAGAAATTGTTTATTTTATCTTTTAAGGAACTTAAGCATCAAAAGATATTTTAAAGGATCACAAAAACTGTGAGTTATTTAAATAAGGTTTATTGAAACCAATCTCTTTCACTTGCTACTTTGTTCGTATTACTATTTTAAAAAATGCTAATTTAGCAATAATTATGTAATCTAGCTAACTCAATACCTCGGGATATGTACTAATAATAATAATAATCTACTTTAAATGAGATGCCATTCTCATTTCTTTTCTTTTCGCTTATGGCAGTTAATCCATTTTCCTTTGCTAAGTGGGAATTTTTTTGGCATTACCATGGATTATCTGTCCAACCACCTTTTATGTCCTGTCAAAAGAAATTGCTATGCATACAAGATAAAGAATATATAAAAGGATAAGATATTTTATGGGGATAAATAGTATCAAATGATAGCTTAGAAATGGCCAAGAAAAGATTATGCATTGCGTGTTTCGTATGATATAACAAATTGACTATATCTAGAAAAGCATTATGTAAATGGTAAAAATAATAGAGTCTAGAGGACCAGATATAGGAAAAATAAATGTTAAGCCCTTGCATATTAAGAGCTCTCAGCATTAAACAGTTACATCACAACAGTAGTACATTTCATATGTCAGAAAGCAAACTTCATAAATAAAATATAAATTATATTTTAATTTACATTCGTGCCTATATGTATGTGTGTGCATATATATATACATATGTATACATAATTTTGTTTTTTTTATTTGTTTTTATGTTATTCCATTTACTTTTTTTGGTTAGGCTGTAATTGGACTTTGATTTTGTATTTCTATAAAGGCTTGATTATATTGTCTTTCTTGTGCGTCATGTCAGATTAATTTATTGTGAAATTTTTTCTTCTTGGGCTTTCTTTTTTGCTTTCCTTTTTCTTTAGAAAGGTTGATTGTAAATGGGATGGATGTTGATCATTATATCAATTTTTGTCACCTAGGTAGCTTCTCTTTGCAAGATCTTCTCCTCCCACTTTAAACCCACCTTTTTAAATGATGGTTGGTTCAATTTTTTTGTAATTTTTTTATAATAATGTTTCAGTTCATGTTTATTTACACATTGAAAGTTGAAACCTGGTCCAGCTTTCCACAGGAGAAATGTCTTGCTGGTTGTTGCTGACCCTGATGATGAATCCATATAAGCTTTTCAAAAACTCTTTAATTTTTTCATTTATCACAGTGAATTGGCCTTTCGCTTGAGAGGTTTGCTTTATGAAATATGGAAGTTATTAGAACTATAAGCAAATGTAAAGTAAATTTATCCATCATATATGTATAATTTATCTTGTAAATTGTTTGTTTGTGATACAACTGATAGCTTGGCTCTTGCTAACAAATGATGAAGCTTTCAATGTTAAGGTTTCTTTTATGATGAAATTTATGTTATTAGAATCAATTCAATTTGATGTTATGATGTTTTTGTATTCTATTGCAAGTTCTTTTCATCAACAATATGCTACTTGACTTTAAAATGGCATAATCTTTACCTATTATGCTTGTCTATTGGTATTGCATTTTCATCTTTTATGTGGCTTGATCTTTTTACTGTTTAGTATTTTTTGTGTTTAGAAATCCTTACTTCTAAATCTTTTTTGCTTCAAATGATGTGAGCCTCATCTCTGTGTAAGTAAATGTATAATGTAGAACCTGGATTAGGTTGACGGGACTTTTCTTTTATGTACATTTGTAAAATTTGACTAGATAATGACTATTGCTATATCATGTCTAAACAAAGCAACTTCATTCAGGTGATTTTGGTTCTTTCCTTGATATCTGCATAAAATTCTACTTTTGTTGCTAAAATGTCTTACATTAAAGGAGCAAATATAAAATCATAGCTGCTTAACTGCAAAAGAATTATAGAGTCTGTTGATAAGCAAAATATGCCTCTTATTTTTAAATTGGTCTATTGATATCATTACGATTGCTACATCTGAAGCTTTAAGGTCAATGATGGTATCCCTAGAGATTGTTTATCGTATCTTTCAAAGAACTTAAGCATCAAAAGATATTTTAAGGGATCACTAAAATTGTGAGTTATTTAAATAAGGTTTATTAAAACCAATCTTTTTCACTTGTTGCTTTGTTCGTATTACTACTTTAGGAAATGCTAATTTAGCAATAATTATGTAATCTAGCTAACCCAATACCTTGGGATATGTACTACTAATAATAATAATCTACTTCAAAAGAGATGCCATTCTCATTTCTCCTCTTTTCGCTTATGGCAGTTAATCCATTTTCCTTTACTAAGTAAGAATTTTTTTGGTATTACCATGGATTATCTATCCAGCCACCTTCTATGTCCTGTCAAAAGTAAAAAGAATATGGTAAGGGTTAGAAACAAAAACCTTGTCATGCGTTCTACTAAAAAATGTTCTTCTTTCTCCACCTATATGATTATGTGAATGAAATTTGTTATTATTCTTCATTTTTTTTATGCAGGTAATGCAAATGGCATGGGAAGCATTAAAAAAAGATAAGTTCTATCTTGCTTACACAATTCATAAGGTGTTCTTATTATCATGCTAGCTTAATTGGGGTTTAATTACTTAAGTAATCTATGTGTTGTAATGCCTGCAACAACCTGATCCTGTTTTTATCTAGCTACAAGACAACCTTATGTCTTTTATCTTCTTTACTACTTTTAACTTTATCTATCATAGTTTATGGTGTTTTTAACTGTTTTAAATTTGTAAATACAGGTTTAACTTCAACAAGTGAAGGTTTTAGACTATCAAAATTTGCAAGTTATACGTTAAATCTCTTTATTTTAGCTTTTTGACCCTTATATTTAGAATTTGGTGTGTTTGAAGCTGGAAAACTGATGCTTTGTTTATAGCATTAGTATCAACTAATCTTGGATCTACTTGTTAACTGATAAAATGACTTAAAAGGAATTCACTTTGTAATATGATTTTTGATGTCAAGATGGTTTTGGCCAAGTCTGGAACCATGATTTATTGGCAATGATTATTGAAGAGGAGGTTTACAGCCATGACATTGATAGGTGCAATCCTAGCTCCTTTAATTCATTTAAGTTGATTGTTTTGCCAAGATTATTGGATGAAATTTTCAAGTTTAGGTTTAGATATGTTTGTACCAGAGACTAGTAAGTATCATTTGAAGAGATAGATTTTTTACTTTTTATTAGTACTTATGAGTTCGCATCTTTGTATGATATAGATCTTTTATTTCCTATCTCTTATTTTCATTTTTATTTATTTTTTAGCTTATTACATTTGATAGCTATGGTGTTTTTGGTCATTGCAACCATGGTGATGTGCATTATAAGGTACGATAAGTAAAAATATTTTATGTTTTTTGACTCAATTGCACATAAGTTTTTAATTATTGCCTTAGAGCACATGTGGCATTAACATAAAATAAAATGTACTATTACTATCAGGTAACTATTTAATGTTGAGAGCTCTTAATATGTAAAGGTTTAACATTTATTCTTCTTGTATCTGGTCCTCTAGACTCTATTATTTCTACCATTAACAAAATGCTTTTCTAGATAAAGTCCATTTATTATATCATACAAAACACGCAATGCATAATCTTTTCTTGGCCATTTCTAAGCTATCATTTGATACTATTTATCATCATAAAATATCTTCTGAATCCTTTTACATATTCTTTGTCTTGTATATAAAGCAAGTTCTTGCATGATTCTTCACCAAAAAATATCGAAACCTAAGAACTTGTAAGTTACCTTGCTGCCTTATTTTATATATCCTGTTAAAGATATCATTTGCTCAGGTGCTCAGCTAAATATTTTTTCTAATTTTCATTTGAGTTTCTTCTTTTTCATTTTTCCCTTGTTGCTAATTTGGTTCAAAGCTGAGTTTTGAATTTGGAAAGAGTGACTGATGAGAATTTTGCTTCATTTGTTTGACAAACTTCATTTTCAAATCTAATTTCCATTTTTTCCCTAGATTGTTTAGTTGTATAGAATTTAAATAGATTTCAAAAGTGGCCAAATTAGTGTCAGTAAACTTTGATCATGCAAAAATTAATTCGGTAAAATTGTATAAGAATTGAAAGCAATGTTGTATTTCAAGAAGGCAAAGCTTGTGTATGTCAACATGGATAGAATAAGCCATAAGATATAAACCAGAAACTATTCATGTTTACCTTTTCTTACTCTATTGCTATTTTAACCTTTATAATCAGTTATAGACTAGTGGTAAATAAAATTTTCAGTGGCTTACCAAAAAAAGTTCAAGGCATATCAAAACCATGAAATTCTATACAGCTAAACAATCTAGGGAAGAAAATGGAAATTAGATTTGAAAATTAAGTTTGTCAAACAAATGAAGCAAAATTTTCATCAGTCACTCCTTCCAAATTCAAAACTTAGTTTTGAACCAAATTAGCAACAAAAGGAAAAAGGAAAAAAAAAATTCAAATGAAAATTAGAAAAAACATTTAGCTGAGCATCTGAGCCGATGATATCTTTAACAGGATATATAAAAATAAGGTAGCAAGGTAACTTACAAGTTCTCAGGCTTCAAAATTTCTTGGTGAAGAATTATGCAAGAAATTGTTGTGCAAGAATATATAAAATGATTCAAAAGATATTTTATGGTGATAAATAGTATCAAATGATAGCTTAAAAATGGCTAAGAAAAGATTATGCATTGCGTGTTCCGTATGATATAATAAATGGATTCTGTTTAGACAAACATTCTGTTAATAGTAGAAATAATATAGTCTAGAAGACCAGATACAAGAAGAATAAATGTTAAACCCTTACATATTAAGAGCTCTCAGCATTAAATAGTTACATCATAGAATAGTACATTTTATTTTATGTTAATGCCACATATGCTATGAGGCAACAATTAAAAACTTTACTTCTGTGCAATTGAGTTGAAAAACATAAAATGTTTTAACTTACCATATCCCATGATGCACATAACTACGGTTGCAATGACCAGAAAGATCATGGCTATCAAATGTAATAAGCTGAAAAATAAATAAATATGGGAATAAAAGATAGAAAATAAGAGATCTATATCATACAAAAATGCGAACTCACAAGTATTAATAGAAAAGTCAAAAACCTATCCCTTCAAATAACGATTACCAGTCTCTGGTACAAACATATCCAAACCTAAACTTGAAAATTTCATCCAATAATCTTGGCACACAATCAACTTAAATGAACTAGAGGAGCTAGGTTGCACCACATCTCTACCATGACTGTAAAGCTTTTTTTCAATAATCTTTGCCAATAAATCATGGTTCCATACTTTGCCAAAACCATAATGACATCAAAAATCTTATTACAAAGTGAATTCCTTTTAAGTCATTTTATCAATTAATAGGTAGATCCAAGATTAGTTGATACTGGTGCTATAAACAGTTAAACAAATTTTAATTTTTTAGTTACAGCTAAAAAAAATCAATTTTTTGGCTTTGAACACCCCAAATTCTAAATATAAGGGTCCAAAAACTAAAATAAAGAGACTTAGAGGATAACTTGTAAATTCAGGTGGTCCAAAACTTTCACTTGTTGAAGTTGAACCTGCATTTACAAATTTAAAACAATTAAAAACACCATAAACTATGATAAATAAAGTTAAAAATAGTAAGAAAGATAAGAGACATAAGGTTGTCATGTAGCTAGATAAAAATAGGATCAGGTTGTTGCAGGCATTACAACACATAGATTACTTAAACAGTTAAACTCTAATTAAGCTAGCATGATAATAAAAACACCTTGTGAACTACATAAGCAAGATAGAGCTCATATTTTCTAATGCTTCCCATGCCATATGCATTACCTGTATAAAAAAAATGAAGAATAATAACAAATTCCATTCACATAATCACGTGGGTGGGGAAAGAGGAACCATTTTTAGTAGAACGCATGACAAGGTTTTTGTTTTTGACCCTTGCCATATTTTTTTCCCTTTTGATAGAACATAAAAGGTGGTTGGGCAGATAATCCGTGATAATACCAAAAAAATTCCCACTTGGCAAAGGAAAATGGATTAACCACCATAAGCGAAAAGAGAAAAAATGAGAATGGCATCTCTTCTGAAGTATATTATTATTTTTAGTACATATCCCGAGGTATTGAGTTAACTATATTACATGATTATTGCTAAATTAACATTTCTTGAAATAGCAATACGAAAAAAGTAGCAAGTTAAAAAGATTGGTTTTCAATAAACCTTTTTCAAATAACTCATAGTTTTAGTGATCTCTTAAAATATCTTTTGATGCTTAAATTCTTTGAAAGATAAGACAAACAATCTCTAGGGATACCATCATTGACCTTAAAGCCTCAGATGTAGTAATCATAATGGTATTAATAGACCAATTTGAAAATAAGAGGCATATTTTGCTTATCAACAGACTCTATAATTCTTTTGCAGTTAAGCAGCTATGATCCTATAGTTTCTCCTTTAATATAAAACCTTTTAGCAACAAAAGTAGAATTTTATGCGGATATTAAGGAAATACACAAAATCACCTAAATGAAGTTACTTTTTTTAGACATGATATAGCAATAGTCATTATCTAGTCAGATTTTACAAAGGTACCCAAAAAAGAGTCCCTTCAACCTAATCCAGGTTCTATATTAAACATTTACTTACACAGAGATGAAGGTTCACATCATTTGAAGCAAAAAAGATTTAAAAGCAAGGATTTCTAGACATAAAAAATTCTAAATAGTAAAAAGATTAGGCCACATAAAGGATGAAAATGCAATACCAACAGACAAGTATAGTAGGTAAAGATTGTGCCCTCTTAAAGTCAAGTAGCTTATTGTTGGTGACAAGAACTTGCAATAGAATACAAAAACACCACAACATCAAATTGAATTGATTCAAATAACATAAATTGCATCATAAAAGAAATCTTAACATTGAAAGCTTCATCATTTGTCAGCAAGAGCCAATTTGTTAATTGTATCACAAACAAATAATTTACAAGATAAATTATACTAATATTATGGATAAATTTACTTTACATTTGCTTATAGTTCTAACAGTTTCCATATTTCAGAAAGTAAACCTCCCAAGTGAAAAGGCTAATTCATTGTGGTAAATGAAAAAAATTAAAGAGTTTTTGAAAAGCTTACATGGATTCATTATTAGGGTCAACAACAACTAGTAAGATATTTCTCCTGTGAAAAATCAGACCTGGTTTCAACTTTCAATGGGTAAATAAACATTGACCGAAACATTATTATAAAAAAATTGTAAAAAAAATTGAACCAACCATTATTTAAAAATGTGTGTTTGGAGTGGAAGGAGAAGACCTTGCAAAGAGAAGCTACCTAAATGATGAAAATTGATATGATGATCAACATCCATCCCATATGCAATCAACCTTCCTAAAAAAAAGGGAGAGCGAAAAAAAAAGCCCAAGAGGAAAAAATTTCGCAATATATTAATATGACAAGACGTCAAAAAATGACAATATAATCAGGCTTTGATAGAAATACAAAATCAAAGTCCAATCACGGCCTAACCCAAAAAAGTAAATGGAATAACATAAAAACAAATTAAAAAAAAATAAAATTATCTATACATATGTATATATATATATACATACACCTATACATATAGACTCGAATGTAAATTAAAATATAATATAATATTTTAAATTATTTTAATTTAATATTTATAAAATAAAATATATTATAATTAATTAACATTTTATTTGTTGTTATCTCTAATTAAACCTCTTAAAAGTTAGATTAGTTGTCTAAACTATCTGAGTCTTAAGAAAATTTAAATAAAAAATTAAAACTCGTTAAACGAATTTGAGCATAACTTGTAAATCCATTTAAATTTGAGACCCAACTTTTGATAAAAAAAATAAATTTTGAGTTCAATCCGACCCAAACAAATTATATATAATTAAAATATTATAATTATATAAGTATACATATGTGTGAATTTTTATTTTTTATATTTTATTTTTGAAATGATTTTTAAAATTATTTATTAATAAATTAAGTTTAATGATTGAATTTAAATTTTATTTTATTAATTTGGATCAAACTTAAAAAAATTTTGAGATTTAAATTATAAGATCAAGTTTAGATAAACATATAAATTATTAATAATAAATGTGAATACGGCTTGATTTGACTTGTGAATTTTTTTATCTTTAATTAACTATAAATTTTAACTCAAGATAACTTTGATTTATACCAAATTTAAAACCAAGTGAACTTATTTTTTGTCATAATCTTTCGTAATCTTCCACTGCTATATTATGTTAGTATTTTTATTTATCTTTTTTAATCTTGCGGATTTGTTTGAACATAACATAAATTTGTCAATTGAATGATATTCTTTTTAATATAATTATGTATGAAGTGGATATTTTTATCATATAACTCCATTCTTTAACTCGAGATTTTAGTTTTTTCAAAGTAATTATTTCATTTACTGCAATTTGACAAATGACTAAACTCACTTCGTTAATGACTAACATCTACTGTTGCATAATAAATCAATTTAAAAATGAGATAACATGCTTAATAAGGAATGAGTTTTAGTTTCATAAATGTTTCTTTGCAGGAATGTGCAGACTTATTTTTTTGCTTTGTGGGCATTTATATATATATATATATATATATTGACCTAACACGTATATTTTGTTTAAAGTTGGATATGAATTTGTTTTTATTTTTTATTAATGAATCCAGTAATTAATTTATATTTTATTTATATATTAATATTAACAGTGAAATTTATTATATTTTTGTATGTCCACGAAAATTTATAATTGGTGTGTCGTTCCATAAATTGGAAAAAGGAATGAAGAATATCCTCCAATTAATTTCACAATTTTTTCCGTAAGAAATGTACATAAATAAATAAATAAATTTTAAAATTGAAATTTAAAAAAAAAATAGTTGATTACACATAAATTTCCTTGGTGAATAAATAATGATGATACTAATATTTTATTATTATAATCACAAATAAAATCATAAAATCTATAAAGATATTTCGACAGGACAAGAAAGAAGGGAAGCCGGCGCAACTATTAGGACCTAGGAGCGGCCGTTCCCCCTTCTGAGAACCAAAAACTGCAACAGCAAAGCCTTCCCTTGAGTAGTCTCCATTAGTACCAGCAGTTTTGAGGTAAGCCAAAGCGATCTCCTTTACATCTCTTATTTACAAGTATCAAAATTTTTTTACCGGTAAATCAATATCTTCAATTTCATTTAACAAGATTTGATCTTTGATATGAACTCATCAGCTCTTCTCAAAAGGCAAAAGCTCTTAAAAATCCTCAAAAACTCTTTTGTTTTCCATCAAAGTTGCCCAAAACACAGAACCCTCCAAAACCCATGTGCTCAGGTACAAAACCCTTTAAGGGTTTTATGGGTTTCTCAGTACTCATCTCAATCCACCAAGTTCCCTGAGTACGAAATGCCCTCTGTCACTTGGAGTGTTGTTCAAGGGAAAAAAGAGAAGCTGGTTAACCGTGTCAAAATATGTGATTATCTTAAAACCTTAGGAATAATCCCCGATGAATTAGAGAATCTAGAATTACCCTCTACTGTTGAGGTTATGTCTGGGCGTGTTGAGTTCTTACAGAGACTTGGATTAACTGTTGATGATATCAACGAATACCCTTTAATGCTTGGTTGTAGTGTGCGTAAAAACATGATACCTGTCTTAGGTTACTTGGAAAAAATTGGAATTCCTAAGTCGAAACTAGGCGAGTTTGTTAAGAATTATCCGCAAGTGTTGCAGGCAAGTGTGGTTGTTGAGCTTGCTCCTGTTATTAAGTTTCTTAGGGGCCTTGATGTGGAGAAGCAGGATATTGGATATGTTCTACAGAAGTACCCGGAGTTGTTGGGGTTTAAGCTTGAAGGGACAATGAGTACTTCGGTTGCTTACTTAGTGAGCATTGGAGTTAGTCCTAGAGATATTGGGCCTATGGTGACGCAATATCCATATTTTCTAGGGATGAGAGTTGGGACTGTGATTAAGCCGCTTGTGGATTACTTGGTTTCTTTGGGATTGCCGAAGAAGATTTTGGCTAGAATGTTGGAGAAACGGGCATACACACTTGGTTATGATCTTGAAGAAACTGTTAAGCCTAATGTTGATTGCTTGATTAGTTTTGGAATAAGGAGGGAAGCAATTGCTTCGGTTATAGTGCAGTATCCGCAAATTCTGGGGTTACCTTTGAAAGCTAAGTTGTCTACACTACAGTATTTCTTTAATTTGAAGCTCAAGATTGATCCAGATGGGTTTGCTCGTGTTATTGAGAAGATGCCACAGATTGCTAGCCTCAATCAAAATGTGCTTAAGAAGCCTATAGAGTTTCTTGTGGGGCGGGGACTGCCATTAGATGATGTAGCAAAGATGTTTGTGAAATGTCCCCAATTGGTTGCACTACGAATTGAGCTCATGAAGAAAAGCTATTATTACTTCAAAAGTGAGATGGGGAGGCCAGTGAAAGAGCTCGTGGAGTTTCCAGAGTACTTTACGTACAGCTTTGAATCTAGGATTAAACCTAGGTACCTTAAGTTACAAAGCAAGGGAATCCGGTGTTCATTGAATTGGTTCTTAAACTGTAGTGACCAGAGATTTGAAGAGAGATTGCAGGGTGATTATATTGAATCTGAAAGCTTGGGACCATCATTTTGCATGGGTGGGAAATTGGAGCTACCAGGAAATGACATTCTTTCAGATGAGGAATATGAGAGTGATGATGAAGTACTTTATAAATGCACTGTTTCTCTGTAGTAAATTTTTGTTCATTAAATTAATGAATTAAGTTCAATTTAATCTGCAATATCTCGTCCAAGTTTTTTGTCTTTATGTCTGTAATTCTGCTTTTAGTTGTTGTTATATTTGGATTTTATCCCTAAATTCATTGTTACACTACAATGTGTGCACAAGCGCATCCTCACTTTCCCACACTTGCATAGACTAATACAGCCATATAGACTTATCTATTTATAAAGATTGATGAAATTGGCTTCCTGTGAACTGTCTTTTGCTTTTGCAATTTGGTTTTGTAAGTTTCTGCAGAACTAAAGTACTGATGTTTAAATCAGAAAGCAGTGTTGATATTCATGGACACCCAGGTGAGCCAGCTTTAATGTGATGGAGGACTTATCTATAGCAAACTTGTGAAGCATATGAACATTCTAGTGACTGCTTTTTATACATCTATCATATTACTGTATCTTGTGACTTAAATTGTGGAATGTTTAAGTGGTTGTGGAATTCACTTTGGTAGTGTATGGTATATGGTGATCACTGTAAAAATCATGGTGATCTATAGATGGTAATGGATCGCTATGTTTGATAAGCATTTGATGATCTTACTTAGATCATCGAGAGTGATCGTATCACTGAGTTGAAGGGTGATTTAATTCCCATATAAAAGGGTGAGAAACTTTTATTATTGAGAGGGAGTAATACGTAAAATTAAAAATAGTCAATTTTACTCATTTAATATGTGAATTAAAATCTTGTTGCATCTTATAATTATAATTATTTTATATTATAAAATTTTATATTTTCAAACTAATATTTATTATAATAAGTTCAAAATAATTTGTATATATTTTTTACTTTTTTTATAAATATTTTATTATAATATAAGTTTTTAATTTTCTTTTATTATGAATTTAATAGATTGATTTCATTTTCTAATTTAAATATTTTTTTCATAATTTATATTATAAAAATAAATTTACCTGTCAATAAATATAATTATTAATTTAATAATTTAACTATATTTTATTACAAAACAAATAATATTACTAATATTTTATAATTTATTATCTTTAAACAATCATAAAATTATTAATTTATGTAACCATTATAATATATATAGTTATTTTCGTATTTTTAAATAAAATAACGTTTAATTTTTTGAATTACCAAACATAAGTGATATTTAATTTTTTAAAATTAATTATTATTAACTAAATAAAGTGATTTTAAATTACATGTATTAAGATTATTTTGGTAATAATATCACTCCGGTAATTATGTTATTATGATTATTTTGTAAAAGATATTAATCGTTGGAAACATTTCCATTTACTTGAATCAAACATAAAAGTAATATTTCTTTAACCGATTGTGACAATAATAAATCTGAAGCCATTTAAAATTAAAAAAAAATCATATTGAAGAAAATAAAACAAAATAAAAAAGTTAAAGGATGATGAACTAATATAAGAGGTATTAGCACATTTTTAAACCTTATACGTGTATTCTTCCACTTCAAACTTCTCTTTTTCCCAAAAAAGTATAATCTTTTTATCCAAGAAAAAATCCAATTTTTAACAAGAAACAAAATAGTACTACACAACTATTGTTGAAATTATAAAAAATATTGTCACAGGCGAGTGACGTTAGAAAAATAATTTTAAAAAAAAAAGCCATAATAGATAAGTATAAATATAGTCGGTTTCTCTCTTTACTTGGCACGCTTTCGCTGTTCTCTGGTTTTAAGAGAGAAAAATTTGAGATTGCTTCCAATTCAACTATTAAAACTACACTTGTTCCGATTTTCTCTCTGTTCTCTCCCGATTTCCTTCATTAGGGTTAGGTTTTTTTTTCTCTCTCTTGCTTTTTTCTATTTTTTTTTTCTTTTTGTGTTTTGCATTGCAAGAAAAAGCTAAAAATCGAGATCTTCTTTTTCCTTTTCTTTTTCAAGTAATCAGAAATTTACTCTATTATTTATATACATATTGCGTAATTTTGGGCCATTTTGTTTGCTGATGAAGCTGTAATTGATTTTATGTTTGTTTGTTTAATTTGGTTCCGTTAACGAAAAGTAAAAAAGAAAAAAAAGGAAAAACAAAATGCATAATTTTACTTTAATATAAAACAATTACTTAAGAATCGCCATTACTATTATGTGTTATATATATATATATATTGCTTTTATTTATTTTTTTACATTTTTTGGATTAATGCAAATAGAAAAATATATGGATAGCGAAATTAACAAGTCATAGGAATCTTAGGTAATTCTATTTAGATTTTCTTTATTTGTTTTATTCAATTTTACTGTAAAATGGTGGCAATTTGACATTGTGTTTAAGCTAATCTGGTATTTGGGTTGGATTCAATGTTCTAACTTTTGATGAATTTTTTTGTCTTAAATTTCATGTATAGCTGTTTTATTATGTAATTTTTCAGAATTTAGTGGTTGGAACAATAATGCTAGGGTTTAATGTGATGGATCAATTTGGTAATGTCCAAGTGATCAATCATGGTTAGTGACTTTTAATTTGAATCTTTTGGGCTGATTTTTTTATTTAGGATTCGCAGGTTTTGGCACAGAGAATGGTAGGTACAGAAAGTGTAGAAGATGGTGGTGCACATGCAGAGCCCCCTGATCCGGATATTCTTGAGATTGATCCTACTTCTAGATATATAAGGGTAATATATTTGTTTGATCAGTTTATTTTGATCTTTTTATTAACTTCTATTTGGTTGTTGTGGGAGGATGTGAAAAGGAGAGATACAAAAGTTTTCAATAATGCTTTTTAGATTCTTTGGTTTTTCATTTAAAAGAGGATGCGAATGTTGATTTCACATAGAAAAATTAGGTTATTTGTTTGTAGTTCGGTCATTCATTTGGTTTGCTTTTGTTTTCCAGATTATTTTTTTCAGTCTATTTAGATTATCTGGCTTTCGCGCATTTTTTCTATAACTAAACTAAATGTTCTGCTTTTGGCCAATATTGTTTCACCTTGTTGACTGATATGAATGCTAACAGTATAATGAAGTGCTTGGGAAAGGTGCCTTCAAGACAGTGTATCCTTTTCCTGTATTATATCTGTGGGATCGGGGTTATTATTACTTTGTTTTTGCAAGCATGCCCGTTTGTACTGTACAAAAAATTTGGTTGACATGGCAATATGCTATAAGCAGAAATAAGCAAATCATTCGTATGCTTTTCCTTAATGTTATAACCTTCAAGTTACAAGGCTTTTGATGAAGCTAATGGCATTGAAGTGGCATGGAACCAAGTTCGGATTGATGAGGTCCTACAGAAGCCAGAAGACTTGGAACGACTGTATTCTGAAGTGCGACTCTTGAAATCGTTGAAACATAGTAATATTGTAAGGTTTTACAATTCATGGATTGATGATAAAAAGAAGACTGTCAATATTATAACTGAGTTGTTCACCTCTGGAAGCCTCAGGCAGTACGTTTACTCTTCTTATCATATCTTTGCTGGAATTCCACCTTTTGTTTTATGGTGAAATTAGAATCGTGGTTAGTGTGTGTGATATGTGATTTAGGTATCGTAAGAAACATAAGAAGGTTGACTTGAAGGCTGTGAAGAGTTGGGCAAGACAGATTTTAGCAGGTTTAATTTACCTGCATAGTCATGAACCGCCAATAATACATAGGGATTTGAAGTGTGATAATATATTCATCAATGGCAACCAAGGTGAAGTTAAAATTGGTGATCTCGGGTTGGCTACTGTTTTGGAGCAGTCTAATGCCAAAAGTGTGATTGGTATATTTTCTATTTCCCTTTCTCAATAGTTTCTTTATATCGGTATGTTCATTATATGGTAGTACACCCTTTCTCTTTTTTTTGTATTTTTGTTGATCTGTCCTGGTTTTTGGCCCCCATGCTTATAGGAATCCCTGAATTTTATTTTTTGATGGGATAGGAACCCCTGAATTTATGGCACCTGAGCTATATGATGAGAACTACAACGAGTTGGTTGATATTTATTCCTTTGGCATGTGCATGCTGGAGATGGTGACTTTTGAGTATCCTTACAGCGAGTGTAGAAACTCAGCTCAGATATATAAGAAAGTTTCATCTGTGAGTTCTTTTTTCACTTTAGCTTGTAAATAGTTGTTAACCCTACGATAGCAATTATCTTACTCCTTCAAACTTTATAGGGAATAAAGCCTGCTGCCCTTTCTAGGGTTACTGATCAAGAGATGAAACTATTTATTGAGAAGTGTTTAGTTCCAGCACCTCAAAGATTATCAGCGAAGGAGCTTTTAATGGACCCCTTTCTGCAAGCAAATGGATCAGCAAAGAATCGTCCTTTGCCGCTCCCTGATATTGTTATGCCCAAAATGGGAGCCTTTGGAGATCGCTGCCTCATGTCAGAAGCACCTGCTTCCACAAAGAATAAACCATCCTCTGCAGATCTTGATAGTGACAGTGAGCTGCCTGTTATCAGATCTCTTGATAATTCCTTGGGCATGGAGGTTCAAAGGACAAACAAAGGCAACCTTTTCTTGTTAAAGGGCGAGGGAAATGATGAAAACTCTGTATCATTAATACTTCGAATAGCTGATCAGAATGGTAAAAAGATATTCCAAAGGAATTATCTCCACTCTCATTTACTCTCTTTACACTCTTACTTTTTTTTTCATTAAATTTTATTTTGTTTCTTTATGCAGGTCGTGTGAGAAATATTCATTTCCTCTTCTTCCTTGATAGTGATACTGCCCTCTCAGTTTCAAGTGAAATGGTTGAGCAACTGGAACTAGCGGATCAAAATGATGTGTTCATAGCTGAATTGATTGATTTGTTGTTGCTGAATCTAATTCCCAGTTGGAAACCTTGTGTTACAATTGATCATCTGATTCCTCCCAATAGAAGACAAAATTCAAGAGATAATCAGTACTTTAAGCCACAAGAAAATGGGGAGCCTTCCTCGGGGTCTTTCCATCACCCTTGTGAAGCTGATGATGTTACACGGTCAAAACTTTGTCCTGACGCTAAGACCTTAGGAGCATCTGATGAATCAAAAAGACAAGGTCCTTGTTCTGTGAAATTTAATGGAAAAATGTCTCATGCAAATTTCATGGCCGAAGATTCTGGTTCTGAGATGTCATATGTTTCTGCAAACTCTAATGAGTGGAATGATAAACTTAGCTCCATTCATTCCTTTATGTCTGCTGAATTAGGTCCTATGGGCAGTAATGGATATGGGTTAAGAGGATATGAAACCAAATTGTTCTCTGGATCTGAATTATCCCTTGATGGCAAGAATAAGTCTGTGAATCCAGTATCTTCTACTTCTGGTGGGGATGAAGATGAGGAGTTAAGATTGGAGCTGGAAATGATTGAGCTGCAGTATCAGGAAGCAATGAAAGAAATATCCAAGAGAAGACATGAAGCCATCATGGACACAAGAAGAAGATTGTCCCAGAAGAAGATGCAATCAGTTTACTAGTCCTTCTCCCTTAAATTTTTTTTTTTTTTGGGTAAATGGCCCTGCAAATGTACATATTTTATTATGGGCAGAGAATCATCTTTTTCCCCATTTTGCTGACTTACGAGTGGTAGGAAGAGAAAGTCAATTGAAAATAGAAGAACTCTCTCTTGAAGTTTGTTTTCATTTTGGTTAACCATAAAGAGATTAGAGTGAAATGACAAACATCACTGTTTGCACATGCATTTTTATCTCCTGCCCGTCTAACTACAACATTAGCGAGGAGTAGTGATTCAAGTTGATTCTGCTCTTTATACGGTGACGAATCCAAGTCTAAATTAAGACTTAAGCCGACCGTAAGTCTCATCACTCAGCTTACTAGTCCTTCATTTATATTAAAAAATTTTTATTTAAGAAATATAAGTTTCAAATATGATGGCAATAAGTATGAACGAGGTAGATTCGTCTTGAATCCAATATAATTTTATATTTATAATATTTGAATTAGATTTGATTCGATTTTTTTATTATTTTTTATATTTGATTTGATTTGATATTATAAAAAATTATTTTTAATTAAATTTAAAATTAATAAAATATTATTTTTTAATATAAATATAAAATTAAATAAATATAAAAAATATATATTAATATAAATTAAATAAATAATTAAAAAAATAATTTTATATATGTACCGGATAAAGTCAAAATAGATTTATTTAAAATTCAACTTCAAGTTTATTTTATAATTATCCAACTCAACCCAAAATCGAATTTAAAAAAAATTGACACTAAGAGATAAAGTTGAATCGAAATCAATCATAACGAATTAGATCGCCATCTTTAGTCTCAAATTCTCAATTATAGTAATATTTAGTTTAGAAAGAATTAAATAATAGTACACATAAAATGAAAATAGTAAATAACAAACCAAGTCCGTTCCAAAATCCGAATTGGGCCTCATTTGGGGCCTGGCCGGAGGTCAAAGTTTTGGCGGGAGATCCGGTTTTGGCGCCTAAAATTTTTAAAAAAGAAAACCAAAAGCATTCTATTCCCCTCGGACAAACCTTTCCTGACACAAACCCTAGAACCAAGATCCCCATTCACCATCAAACATGGCTCGCGGCGACGAGTCACAGATAAGCATGGCGAAGCGTGGGTACAGAAAAGCCAAAGAGGAAGGGAATAGGCAGGAAGAGGCAAGGTGGGCAAATGTAATTGGAGATATTCTGAAGAACCGAGGAGAGTATGTGGAAGCACTCAAGTGGTTTCGGATCGATTACGATGTTTCCAACAAGTATTTGCCTGAAAAACACTTGCTTCCCACTTGTCAGTCTCTTGGTGAGGTCTATCTCAGGTTAGAACACTACAAGGACGCCTTGATTTATCAGGTAATCTCTTTTTCCTTGTTATTTTTGTCGGTTAATTGTGTTGAGATGATGCAATCTTTTATGTTTTGTTGGTTTATCTGATGAGAATAGAAGTTTGGGTTTTTGGTTTTGATGCAAATTTCATTGAGATAAATGGGTTTTTGGTTGGCTGGGCAAAATTTCAACGGAACATTGGTCAAAAGAATTCAACTATGATCTGTTTGGGTAGAGAGAAAGTGCAGAAAACATAAGGGTAAATGTGGGGTTTAGTTGGTGACTTTGAATCTTCATTGTTTTAACGCAAATGACTAGTGGGCTAATTGCAATTAGATTTTCAATTACTCTGTAGATGGAAAATCTAAGACTACAAAAAGCAAGTATTTAGTTTTGGTGTTTCCAAGGGGATGGTCCAATAGTTAGAACTTGAGACTCCAACTTGAATGTGTTAGGTTCAAATCTTGAGGATGGGGTTGGAACTTAGGAGAGTTTTACTTGTACCTTCTATTTTATAGCCCAAAACCTTGTGCGTCTCCTATGCACCAATAAATAAAATTGTGTTTGGTGTATTTCTGATTGATAGGTAATTATTAAACATTTTTTATTGCAGAAAAAACATTTGGACCTTGCTAAGGATTCCAATGATCTTGTTGAGCAGCAAAGAGCCAGCACACAACTTGGGCGTACCTACCATGAAATTTTTCTAAAATCTGATGATGACCATTACTCAGCTCGGAATGCCAAAAAGTATTTCAAGTCTGCCATGAAACTTGCTCGGACTCTCAAGGAGAACCCCCCTAATAATAAGTCTTCTTTTCTAAAGGAGTATATTGATGCACACAATAATATAGGAATGCTTGAAATGGACCTTGATAACTTAGATGAAGCACTGAAATGTCTCACTAAAGGTTTGGAGATATGTGATGAAGAGGAAGTCATCGAGGATGATGATGCACGTAGTAGGCTTCATCACAATCTGGGAAATGTTTATATGGAGTTGAGGAGGTGGAACGAAGCTCATGAACACATTGAGAAAGACATAATGATTTGTAAGAGAATTGGGCACCGCCAAGGAGAGGCAAAAGGATACATTAATCTCGGTGAGTTGCATTACAGGGTTCAAAAGTATGATGAGGCTATACTTTGCTACCAAAAGGCACTTGATTTGGCAAAATCCATGGAAGATGAGGATGCTTTAGCAGCACAAATTGATCAAAATATTAAGACTGTAAAGGAAGCTATTAATGTGATAAATGAACTGAAACAAGAAGAGCAAAATCTCAAGAAGCTGAAAAGAAACATGGTTATTGCTAAAGGAACACCACATGAGCGTAAGCTTCTGCTACAGCAGAATTCATGTCTTGATCGTCTCATTGAGAAATCAGCTATGATCTTTGCATGGCTGAAGGTTAGTATGTGTTGCATATGAGTTTTTCTTGCTTTTGTTTCTTTTCAAACATAATTGCATTTTATCACACAAAACAGTTTTAGATAGCATCCAATTATTATCATTATTATTTGAAATGCCCATGATATCTGTGCATTTGACATAATTGCACAGAATTCTTGGTATGCGTTATGCTAGGCTATCAATAAGGTTTCAAGTTAAATGCTCTGCCGTATACTTTTTTTTTTTGCTCAAAAGCTTTTCTCCTAAGCTTGCTATGGCTAAATGTTGCATGTGGAAATGGGTTGGCAGTTTAATTCATCATATTTCAATGTTCCTTTTCATAGTTGAATGTAATTTGACAGCATGGGTGGGATTGCTTGTTGCTGTTTCTTTGACATCTTTTTCCCTTTTTATTGATATGCTGTTAAGGGTAAAGTGTATGTTAACACATACTATAACCAAAGAAAACTGACAGTACTGTTAAATAGATATTATGAATGCTTAATGAAATTAAATGGCTGCTCATTTTTTTCATACTTTTAGTTTTTGGCAAATTACTCTTTTGTTATACAAAGAGATTATTGTCTTGGAAATGAGAATGATTATTGTCTACTTTTAGAACGATTTGGTGCATGTATAAAAAAGGAACACAGCCGAAGAAAAGTATTCAGGGAATTTGAAGAATGAGCATCATCCAGAATCATTAGGCTCTCACGTTTTTTAGTGGATCATAAAAACATGGAGAAGTAGGAGAAAGAGAAATAACCTAGGCTGTCCAAAGTGATTCTTTGTATCATCAAACAGAAATTTCAATAAGGAAACTGGAAAAAGTTATTCTCTTTTCTGTCTGCAGAAACATGATTTTGTACAGGCTACTGATGCTCATTCCCAGAACTGTCATTCTGTGATTCAAGGAAGAAAAAGTTGGTTGACTTCTTGAAAGAGGACCAACATAACCTAGAATGAAGAGGACCTTAAACCAAAAGATGGATGAGTTTATTAAATTTATTTAGGTATATATAAGGAGTCTTAAATGGCTTCCACAGAGGAAGTAAACCATCTTATGTTTTTAATATACATCAAAGCTGATTGTTAGACCGTAGTCAGTGTTTTCATCTTGAAATCTCATTTTTGAGAGTTTGGAATTTTCATATTCGCTTCTGGATCACTTTCATTTATATTGGCAATATCTTTGCAGGATGTAAAATCTGCAAGTAATTTTCTGTATGTTGCCTTTAACTTGTATTGTAGGAGACGACTTCCATATTTTCTTGCATATTCAATAGTCTTGCTTATGTTTTGAAAATTTATGTTTAGCATCATGAATTCGCAAAAAGGAAGAAGCGTATAGCAAGTGAACTTTGTGATAAGGAAAACCTAAGTGATGCATTTTTGGTTGTTGGAGAATCATACCAGAAGCTCAGGGACTTCAGCAGAGCCATTAAATGGTACACAAAGAGTTGGGAAGGATTCAAGTCAATCGAAAATCTGGAGGTGAGCTTGGTATTAATTTTATGATCTATTGTTATATGACTCATTTTTTGTTGTTTTATAATTAAACTGAAGACAGTATTCTTTTATTATTATTATTTTTTATTTGCAAATGATTTGCGTTGCTTGGGATTCAGAGTTGGTGTTGGTCTTACTTTAGACTATTTGGTTCACGAATGTGTTTTAAGTTTGGAGGTGGATATATTATTGACTGTTGTTAGTTTCAGGGTCAAGCATTGTCAAAAATTAATATAGGTAATGTTTTGGATTGCAATGGTGACTGGACTGGAGCACTTGAAGCATTTAAAGAGGGATACAGGTCATTTCTGCTATTCTTTACTTTTTTAGGTACCATTTGGTGATTTTTTAAATTCTGTTTACTATTTGCTTTTCCAAAATTCTGGAATCAGCCTTGTTAAAAGTAATTTGGTGCAAAATTCTTTGAAATGGCAACTAACTTTTCGAAAAGTAGGAAGCAAACAATTTCTTATTTCCTCCTATTTGGGAGACAAAGGGAAATAGATCCTTCAATGAAGTCTTCCCTTTTAGCTCTCATGAATGCAAATTACAAGTGTTGGAGCGCCAATCCTTGCAATTTATGAATTATATGATAAAACTGACAGTGTGCTTCATGATAGGTAACTTAAGTATTTGTAGAATAATGACTAATCTATAATGAATTTGATATATAATGCATTTGAATTTGTTGGAAAAGGCATCCTGCCGATTACCTGTTTTATGTGAAACTGAGCATCTTCCTTCATATTATATCAAGTGTCCCGTGACCCTATCCTTAAATAATTGCTGCCATTGATTGGCTGCTAGAATTGCATATGTTTTGTGCCAGCTGATGACTCACTATGTCAATGGGCAGTTCATTTAAACACCACTATTATCGAAAAAATGCTAATTTAATAAGTGCAATCAAACGAAGCAACTATTGTTTCCTTCACAGTTATTGGATGCTTTTGTTTTTATTTTTAGTTGTTAATTGTTGAAGTTACGGCTAAGGTATTCCAGAGCAATGTCTTGTGTCATTTTAGCAAATTGCAAGTCTTTGCAACCAAAATATTTGCTTTTGCATCGGCAACTCATTATCATTCTTGCACACCAGGTCCTTGCATGAATAACAAATCAACCTAGTTAACTCCTACTTGCTTTTTAAGTTTGAAAGTTTAGTTTTGTTCTGTAATCTCATACTGCAGGATTGCTGCTGAAGCTAAGATTCCTTCCGTTCAGCTTTCTGCACTGGAGAATATGCACTATAGCCACATGATAAGATTTGACAATGTTGAAGAGGCCAGGTAAATTTGCTTATATTTGCCCGGATTAGCTAGCTGCTTGCGTGTAAATTTTATGACCTGTAAAATTGGAGTTTCTAAAGTTCAAAAGATAATTTGTTTAGATTTTTAAAAGTTTTAGGGTTCAAATATAGATTCATGATATTGTCGACATTGGTCTTTATTATTGCTGAAGAAAGCTGCTATTCTAGGAGGTTGCAGCTTGAAATTGACAAATTGAAGCAGTCGAAAGTTAAGGAGCTTGAAGCAAATCATATTGCAACGGATTGCTGCTCTGAAACTGATACAGATGGGGATGATGATTGCTCAGATAACATGTCTAATGCATACTTGGAGGTGATGAGTAAATTCAATTCCAACAGATCAGCATCTTTAGCTGCTAGTGGAGAGTTGGATGATGATTTACCTCTAATTTCACTTATCCGACCCAGCAAAAGATCACCCAAAAATAAAACAGCTCACACAGGAAAATACAATATTTCTATTGAGCCAGATGGAGCTTTTCCAAAAAGTTTGTCTAAATCAACAAGTAATCAGCAAACAGTTGTCAGTCGTAAACGTGTCCGTCTAGTCCTTTCAGATGATGAAGGTGACATGCATGATGAAGTAGAAAGTTCAGCAAGAAGGCTGCATAAACGTTCAGTTGGTGTTGCTGCTTCAGATGATTGTGAGTTGTCAGTGTATTTGAAATGCGATTTTTTCTTGGGTTCTTATTAAAGGCTTAAGGTAATAACTTAGATGTATTTTTGACCTGACTGCAGTTAAGAGTAAAAGTGGTTCAGCCAGTTCTGATTATAAATTGCAGGTATACAAGCAACTGGAGTAGTCCCGAAGAATATTTGTAAGCTTGTCAACTTGGTACATTATTGCTGAATCATTTTGGTTTTGCAGGATTTGTCACCAGTTTCCTCCAAAAGTCCCAGCAGGCCCTGCAATCTTGTCAATATTGAAGAAAGCACTTGTTCATACAAATCAATGAGCCCCAAAATAACTGTTTCAAATGGAAAAATTAACAGATCTCTGAGTGATGCTGAAGTCGTTATTAGTTCTGATTTTGCTGCTAGCACTTTGAAATGTGATGTCAATGCTTCGGAAAACTTACTGCATAGACATAATTCTCCTCGTCTCAGGTTGCATACTACTGATAATGAGGATGATGTAAGTATTTCCCATGTTTCTTTTGTACAGTTTAATTTGGTCAGTTATTGTTGTCATTCTTGTTATGGAAAATGTAAAATGTGCCCAAGTAGGTAGCACCGCCTATGCATTATTTTTTTTACATGTTTGTCATTAAACAAGTGTTTGATCCATTCCCTCCTCTGGAATCTTTGGCTAATCCTTTACCTTCTCCTTATGCTAGAACTCCAACAAGGTGTCAGGAAAGTTGAATGCAATATTCTAATGCAAAAATGGTTCTTAAAAATCTCTGTTGTTCATATGCATTTTTGTGAAGCACAGGTGGCCTTAATGGTGCTTATGCATCTTTTTTTTGATGTTGCTATAATTTTGAATTCCGTTGTTTGCTTGTTCTGCTAATTGCAGGGTTATGTAACATTCAAAATTGATGACAGCATGATATATGTGGAATTGAGCTCATTTATGGCTGGTGACAAGATAAGCATTGAGTCTTTGAAGTTTGAACTAGCTTGCTTATATTACTTGCAGCTTCCTGTAGAGAAGAGATCAAAGGGTAGGGACATATTATCAAAATTTACAAGTTTCTTATTTTATCAATTCTAGGCGGGTGAGAGCATTAGTTTGCTAGAAAGTGTTTGTGATCTAGATTGACTAAGAACTTGTTACAATTGAATTGTGTGTATCATGAAGAAATGTAGCTTCTACAGTAACTGAAAATAAGGATATTAAAGTGTTTCAAGATATTGACCAACCCATATCCTTTGAAAATTTGGTCAAATATTTCATGTCTCAAACAATTCTTTATTTGAAGTAAAGTGGCAGTACGTTTACAGAGATTGTGCTTTGTATGATACCAATGAAATTGTTGGCTTGAAATGTCAGAACTGGTGTTGACAATTGAAGTCACCAAGTGCTCCCATGTAACTCTTCTTAGTATTAAATTGTGGGTCAGAAACAGTTATATGTTTGGAGATGTACCTGAGAACACCATAATAGTGCATGTACTTATTGCATGCCATCAGGAATTGCTTTGGGCAACAATTTTTTAATAAATATATAATCCAAATGAACAAAGCTCTTTCAAGAGGAATTGAAAGTTCTTGGGGTTGCTAACTACTATCTTTCTTGTTCTTTCTGTACTCATCTTTTCTCTTAATTACTGCAATGTTACCCCTCTTATTCAATTATCTTTTGTTCTTTCCAGATCACTTACAGTTTTGTGAACGGTGTCTTAATAGGTCTGTTGCCTATCATTCGAAACATGGAATATGATGGAAGACCTCTGGAATCCTTTGAAAACTTTGATTCTCTTAGGAATCATCTGAGGAAGGTTTCGGTTGATGTGGTGATCGATGGTATGTGTTACAATTGGTTTTCATTGTCTGAAATAATGATATCACCTTGTCTTTTGTAGTAGTTCCTGTAGCCTTAATTTCCATTGTATGAGTTATGGTGCTTCTGTGTTTAAACTAATTATTTCAGTTTTGAAGTGTGTTTCTTTCTTATTCGTGTCATATTGCCAACACTACTTCCTGTGTGAAGGATTAGTGTTAATCAAGTTGTGTGAATAGGATTCCAGTTTTTTAGATTGGCAAAGTATCCTTTTAGCTGTTTGATCCTGTGTTATGTGCTCCATCAAATGGTTAATGTTGTACATGCTTCTTGTTTCAGAATAAAGATTATCCAAAGCATTTTCAGAAAACTGAATTATGAATCTTAATGTTCTACAGTCAAGACACATGTTGACGATGCACGATGCTTTAGACTTCTTGAACCTTTTCAAACCAGAAATACTTAGCCAGCTTACACAGTGCATGATAGTTTCCATATTATAATCTTAGTACAACTTTTTCCTTATATGAATTTCTTTGCTACTGAGACAATTTACATCTCATGTGTTATCTTCACAGGATGGGTCCAAAAGCGCTTGATGAAGCTGTATATTGACAGCTGCAAAGAATTATCTGAGGCACCAAATATGAAGTTGCTTAAAAAATTGTATGTTTCAGAGGTAAGAATGAAGGTTTAATAGTGTTTGGTTTTTGACGCTATATTTTATATTGTTATGTATTCTACAAATTGCTGCAGGGTAGCCTGTTACATCACGCTTGGAAGCCTAAATGGTTTTATTCTGTTTGATACTCTTTGTTTACCAGATAGAGGACGAAGTCAATGTGTCTGAATGTGAACTGCAAGATATATCAATAACTCCATTGTTGAATGCCTTGAATACACACAAAGGGGTTGCCATGCTAGATCTTTCTCACAACTTGTTAGGTGATAAAATCCCATTTCTGCTCTCTCTTCATCACAGTTTCCATGCTTTGATTGGACTACAAGTTGTGTACTCACCATTTGTTTTGACATATTTATAGACAGAATTAGTTCGATTATTTCATGATGCAGTTTTTTCTTGAAAATGAATAATCCTGAATTCCTTTTATAATATTAGTGGTCCATTTGTGGTTGCTGTTTTCCAGGAAATGGAACAATGGAGAAACTCCAACAATTTTTTTCATCATCAGGTCAAAAATATGGTGATTTGACTTTGGATTTGCATTGCAATAGATTTGGTCCAACAGCTTTATTCCAGGTAGGTAGCCTACGCTGTAACCATCTTTAGTCCGCAACTTCAGAGATTCAAATTTTCATTTTTGTTTCAGTCTCTTTTAAATAGAAACAACATCCTTTCTTTAGCATTGGGCTTTTCTGTTTGTATTGAAATTTAATATATATTTGCACACACCCTTTTAGTTTTCTTTTTCCCTACACTGAAGCATGGTAGTTAATTAGTTATATGTTATACTTTAAAAAATTGAAAGAATGCTGAGATTCTTCACAGCAAATAATCTTCCAATTCATGGTAATCTCAGTTAGAGTAGCCAACACCTTCTTTTGGCATCGTAACATGTTTAAATTTTCCAAATCATTAGATTTGTGAGTGCCCTGTGCTGTTCACTCGACTTGAAGTACTTAATATCTCCGGTAATCGTCTTACTGATGCATGTGGATCATATCTTTCAACCATCCTTGAAAAGTGCAGAGGTAAATTGCATTCCCTACTGTTCAGTAATTTTGATATAGGCTCCATTACATTTACCAAATGGCTTACCAGATAGTTTTTGCCTTTCAAATAATGGTATTTTACATCAAATAATTGGAGAAGGATTAACTGGGTTGCCTCTGTCCAACGTCAGATGAAAATTCTGCTTTGAATTATTTGACGTTAATTTTTTTACTTGACTATATCAGCTGATGCCCTCTTTGATCTTTAGCCCTGTATAGCTTGAATGTAGAGCATTGTTCCATTACTTCTCGAACAATTCAAAAGGTTGCTGATGCACTGGACACTGGATCTGTACTATCGCAACTTCTTATTGGTATGCTTATCAAATCAGTGAATAATTCTATTCAATTTGTTATTTGTTTCTGGAAAGCTCTCTAAGCATCATTATTCTGGCAGGACATAACAACCCTATATCAGGAAATGTTATCGCTAATTTATTGGGCAAACTTTCTACTTTGAACAGGTTTAAGATAAACAGAACATTTTTCTCATTTTTCTTGATGTAGTTTATACTTTACAAATGGAGAAGCACCTAAACTTCAAGCTCGCTAATGTTAAAGTTGTTTTTTTTCAGATTTTCAGAACTTAGTTTGAATGGTTTAAAACTAAGCAAGACTGTGGTTGATGGCCTTTGCCACCTTGCTAAAACCACATGTTTGTCACGACTGATGCTTGAGGGCACCGGTATAGGAACAGTAAGCAAATTTATACCAGCATGCTTTTAACATCAATATTAGTTTTCTTTAAGTGTATGAGTTAAGTTTCTTCCTCTGCTTGTGATTGGATTCTGATGTCATTTGTAGGATGGAGCACTAGGATTGACTCAATCATTGTTCAGCTCAACTCAGGAGCCTTTGAAACTTGATCTGTCTTATTGTGGAGTAACATCTACGTATATTTATGAACTTAACAATCATGTTCCTTTCATTAGTGGCATTATTGAGCTGAACCTTGGTGGAAATCCCATTATGCTAGAGGTTTGTTTATATCAGATTATGACACTTTTCTTGTATACAAGTACAACAGAGAACTGCTTAAAATTTAAGCTAAGTGTGACATGTAGGTTTTGTATTTTGGATTTGGGACAAGTATGGTTAAATCTGTGCTGCTGCTAGTATAATGACCATTCTTATTTATTTTAGAGAGTATGTAATCGAAATCTATAGCTTTTATTTGTGCACCCTATGTGGTTTTACCTTAAATCATGAAGATAAGATTGAATATAAAAGAACCATTCACTGCAGACCAAGTTTGTGCTATAATTTTTCTTCATCTTTGAATTTAAGATTACTTTTCTCTGTGGAATGACTGGAGCTATGAACACAGGGTGGCAATGCATTAGCATCACTGCTTATGAATCCTCAATGTTGTCTAAAAGTTTTGAAGCTGAACAAGTGTCAGCTGGGGATGGCTGGGATTCTTCAAATAATTCAGGCACTAGCAGGTTAAATGACCAATTCCCTTTGTATGATTTTTTACATTTCTATTAAACTCTGATTTTCTAATTGCTTAGTTGGTTTTCCTTGCAGAGAATTACTCCCTAGAAGAGCTCAATCTTGCTGATAATGCTGATATGGATAAGCAGTTAGCTATACAATATGGTAGAGTCACATATGAGAGTTCAGAAATCTTACAGCCAAACCACGCCATATCTGAACTGTCTCTTAATCCATGTGTTTCCAAGGAATTTGATGATGAACATTGCTTATGTGCTCTTAACACCGACTGCAGTAAGCTTGAAGTTGCCGATAGTGAAGATGATAAGATAAGAGTAGAAACAGCTGCATCCGGATTCAATGACAGCTGTGCAAGCTCATGCCACAGAAACTCATCTTTGGGTTGCCAGTTCATCCAAGAGCTTTCTACTGCCATTGGCATGATAAAGCAGTTGCAGGTATTAGATCTTAGCAATAATGGGTTCTCAGTGCAAGCTTCAGAAGCTTTATATAATGCTTGGTCATCAGGTGCAAGGGTTGGTTTAGCTAGGCGGCACATCAAGAATCAGATGGTCCATCTATCAGTGGAAGGAAATGAGTGTTGTAGAGTCAAATCCTGCTGCAAAAAGGATTGAATTTGTTCCTGCTGGAATTTCTTCGTTTCTTTGAGCATATTAGCATCACTAACTAAGCAGCATGATTTCTGATTCGATTCTGGCACTTTGTATAGTACCTTCACAGAAACAAACTCACATCATAGCAACATATTTCTATGGATATGTTGATCCTGTTGTTTTGGCCATGTTTTAACGATAATTTGCCATTATCTTTAATATAATTGTAATTAGCCTCAACTGATTGGAAGTGTATGTATAGGTTCACTGTAATATATAGATTCCAAGGGTTGATGTTGATGACATGTTGAAAGCAAAATTGCAAGTTTGGATTAGCGTATTCTGTTATCATTCATATTTCATGGTCTGGATTTTGTTTGGATTGAACTAATCTCTACTCCTAATAAGCCTAAGCTTAAATTAAATTAATTCATTTAAACATGATAAGGTGACACAAATGGAATCTAAATGATGGAGAGCTTTTAGATTAAGTAAACAATGGTTTTACTAAAAATTAAATGAAGAAAAAAAAAATCATTGGTATCAGTGTCAACCTTTTTTTCCCTTTTAGAAAATTTCAACCTCTCTAATCAAAATGATGGTTCATTTCTTTGCTTACAAAAAAAATGTAAATGATAGAAATAATTGGCTCATTAATTTCCGCTATTGGTATAATAATAACATCAAGGTATATACACTGTCAGCATTATGAGGCAAATGATACTGTGTTCTACTTTTTTTTTTCCTGCTCTATATGAATAGATTCATAATGTAGAATAATTTATTGCTAAAATTAAGTGCCATATTCAAATGATTTTGTGGAGTAATCTTTGTAAAAAAGTATTCATTCGATTCTTACTTTGTTGCTTTCTTTTTTGCTTCTACAAGTAAAAAGTAAAATGTAAATTTTTAATATTATTTTACTTTCATATAGAATAATTATTTATAGGATTGGTATTACTTTTTACTTATTCGTTCATTTTTAATAAGAAAAATCAAAATATAGAACGACCAAACAATGCCTAAGTGATATATCTACCATTAAATATAGAATGGCATGGGTAAATGATGATGATGATGATGATGATGATGATGATGCATTTTATAATGATTCATTTTCATGATAGAAATAAGGTGTTACATGTATATGCCAAATTGCCGATTAATGTATATTTCATTACATTATGACTGCTTAAATTGTAACAATATCATAACTCATATCCGATTAATTGAAATTAAAATGCAAATGATGTTTTGTTCAACTTTTTTTCAGCAAAAGGAAAATGAACAATGATTTACAATAATTTGACTCACAAATGAAATGTGCTACATTCAAATGAATTAATGCTGTATATTATTTGGAACATATCAGAAATTGCATTGCCTTCACCAGGAAAAGAAAAAAAAATGAATATTTTCTCATAATTAAAATTGATTTATTGAAATCCAACTTTAATAATAATAATAATGCCACATCATCAATTTTTAGGTTAACAATTGAAGTGGTATGCTGGTATATGACAAGTCTATCTGTGTTAATATTTATGTATGTATTTTTATTTTTTTTTACCAGTAGAATATTATATACCTTTATGAACATCATGATTAGTAATTATTTTTTTTCTCTTTTAAAAAGCTAGATTCAGTGTTTGATTGCTGTAGGACCTAAGATTAATTATTTACCTTGGCTGCAGTCATTGGTAATTATTAATTTCTTTGCATCATTCAACTTTGAATTGTGTCATTTTTATGAAGGCCGGCCCTTGATTTGGGCAATGGATCCATCCGATCATTCCTCCCTAGTAAATTCTCCATTACCATGATAAATTTGGGAGCCCTTGATCACGAAATGAAAGCTAATTTTATATTTATCCCTAAAAATGTTCATTTATTCGCCGTCTTTAAACGACAAAACGTGGCAAAAAGTAAGCGTCTTAGGTTTGGAAAATCATGATTATAAGCTGGATTTCTTCAACATAATTAATTTCATTTTTTAATCCAAAAAAAAAAAAAAAGACATTTCCTAGTGCATTTGCCATCATTGTATTTCCCAACTCTTTATTAATTGTGTTATGTATTTAGGGTTTCTTTTGGATTGTTTCACTTACCTTTTGCCATGAAACAGGGACGAAATAAATCGATTACAACTATTCTATTCTCAGTCAAACAAGAACCAAATGAAAAAAAAAAAAATTTCAAACAATGGGACCCCATGCTAACGACCAAGAAAAAAAAATTGCCCTTAGCAATTTTTTTAATCAAAGAAATAGGTTAATAAAAAAAAAGTCAGCAAGATCACATGGGGTATTAAATCAATACTACCATGTTTGACTATATAATAGAGAAATTGAAGTAAAAACTAAAAACCAAGAATGGAAATCCATTTTTCTACCCACCGACCAGCGAACAGTCCCTGTAAAATCCAGCCAGCTCAAAATTTTCAAAGGGAAGACAGCAATGGAATTGAATTTTACATTTTGCAAATGGGTTTGGTTGACAATGTGACTAAAAATCACACTGATTTCAACACATGTAGCTATCTATTCTTAAAGTTAAGTGAACTAACATTTGATTCTAAATCTACCTAATTATAAAACTAACTTGATTCTTATTCAATATATTCCTTTTGTTTCGCTAAAAGTAAAGTCTTAGTCATAAAATTGAACTAAACCTTTGAATTTAGCATGAATTTATAATTTAAAAATGAAAAATCCATCTTAACTGCTCAAATAAGTCATTTAATTAAATATATATATATATAAAGAATTTGAATTCGAATAGTATTGGATTTATTATCGAAAGCAATAATATATAATGATTCTACTATTATTGATCTGATGAGAAATAAAGTTGCAATTACTTGAAAATTCAAGGACATACAGATTTTTTTTTTATTCTTTTAGGATTTTTCGGCTTCTTAAAATTGATTTGATTTTAAATTTTATCAAAAATACTGTAAATGATATCGAACCAACATGAAAATCATGATACATCATGCCCCTATCTTAGAATAATCAACGCCACGTTAATTATTTCAAATTTTCAAATTTCAGACAAATCCAAAGGAGCCATTGAATCATGACCAAAAAACTTTGGATCCATCAAGAACCCCACCTTGGAGACTGGAGGGCATGAATGGGCAACTCGGTATTGATAGAGGCTATCAAGTTCTTTGTATTTGTTAGTGATAATATGATGTATTTGAAAACCTTGTGTTATAATTGAGCCAATTTGTTGCTTTTTCCTTGTATTTTAGCTAGACGAACCTCATATCACACCACTTTTTTCATCAGTGTATCTCATGGAAGTTGATGGTTAGTTTTATGTTAATCATAGAAATACTTATCCGTATAAATTATGGGATTACTTGTCAAAAAATACAGTAATTTATCTTACAAAATTAGTGTCTCAAAGTCTGCATAAGTTGAACCTGTCTTGTAAGCTTTGAAAAAAAAAAATCAAAGGGGACAATGAGGCTTGTCTAATCTGAACTATGCATGGCGCAAGGTTGAGGTTGCCCTACCTATGACTTGCGATAAATGTGATGCAACTTTCTTTTTTTTTTTGCATTTCTTTTTTTTGGAAACAAGGTACTTGCATAATTTAATAAGGCTGTTTTGACTGGTTCTATATCAGCTCTTTCTTTCATTAATGAATGGAAAAGATTCAGAAAAAATCAGAAGCAATTTCAAGCCACAAGCTGGTAAATGAACAGCCTGATATGATTCATATTTGCTAATTATTTGAGAAAAAAAAATGAAAAAGGAGAATAGTTGAGGGAAGAGCCAAAATAGAACTGAAATTTTTGCATGTATTAATAACTATATATCTTCTTTATACATAAAATTTATCCTCGTACAAACAGAGGACATATAAACCAAAAAATCCAGTAATTTGAACACTTCTGCCATGCTACTGGTTTTGTTTTTCTACAACTGATACACACTCAAAAAAAAAAAAAGATTAAACCAACTAATCATCCTTTGAGCATCAAAGGAGAAACTTAACATTTCCTTCTGACAAACAGGGTCACCAAAGCCTCAAAAAATGATTAACCCAACAATTCCACATGCAGTAGTGAGCAGCTCACCAACTCTTCATTCATTCCAATGAGAAAATTGAAAATAACAAAAAGAAAAGATCAAAGTCATGATCACCTTTTTGGCTGTTATTAGGAATGATAATACTCTGTGATCTTCATGGTGATCTCCAACTTTGTAAGCCAAGGTCATTGTGTTTCCTTGAAGGACCGGAAGCTGGAATAGGGAAATGTCTAGGCAAGAATCCCAAGAAGTGGCCTGTGTACTGAGATTTTGGCTTGATTTTGAAAACGTTGTTGGTGATTCTTGAACCATGGCAGTGGCTAACAATGAAAATGAACACCAAGAACAGCCAAAGAAGTAGAACCAGTAGCCTTCTACATTGAAACATCATGCAGCTGGTGAAAATACTAGCTAGACTAGCAAATTAGGGAAAAGGAAAGAGAGAGAGAGAAAAGAAGTGCAAAGGTGTAAATTGGTAGGCTTGTATGGTTGTGTTTTGGAGAGTTTGGATGGGCAAAAGGAAGTAAGAGAGAGAAAGAGAAAGAAACATATGGACAAACTCAAAATGCAAGAGCAAGATCGCGTGTATTAGATTGAGCCGTTGGGTTTCATGTGTTTGCTTTGAGTAATGTGGCGGAGAGGAAGAGAGAGAAAAGAAAAGAGGTAACTTCTAAAAGAAAATCAGATGCTTCTACAACTAGCAAGGCACTGCAGTCGTAGTAGTACAAGAAGAAGAAGAAGTAAATTTAGAAGCAAAAAGTTGAAAAGCTTTGAGGAAAAAAATAGCTTATTTTTTAAATGGGTCTGATCTCTAATAGAGAAGCAAAGTGATAAACACCACTTGGAAAGAATAGAATATAAAAAAGGAAGGTTTTCTCTTTGACAAATGCCAAGAAAAGGAAGAGAAGAACGGGAGCAAAGGGATTGCAAAAATGAAGTGAAAGGGTGTTTACGTTATGTCATCTTTTTCCCATGGTTAGGTGAGTCTTTGGTCCCACTCCAAATTAATGGCCGACTACCAAGGGAATTGCAACTGTTGTTTTAGACCCCCATATCTGGATAACTTGTCTCTTTGCCAATTCCCCTCTTACTTTGTACGCCTCTGATTTGAAGTTTACGTGCATAAAAAAAATACACTATACTTACAATAATGTACTTATATAAAATAGATATATCCAATATACTCAGTCGCCCTAATTCAAGGGACAGCACAGCTCTGCCAATGTGCAATCACAGTAAATAAACAAATATTTCGAGTCTTTTCCTCCTCCTTACAGTTCACTGTACCCCTATAGTATTACTGACCTTAATCCATCTCCATCCCTTCAATGTTTTTGTTTCTCGATTGACAGTTACCACTCCTCTTTTAAGAAACAATTACTATATTTCACAAGAATTGTAAGGACCGATGATCGATCAGGATTCATCTGATTGGCAGCCACTTGCTTAAACCAAATGATTCATGCACTAGATTAAAATAAAGGGTCTGTATAATTGTTGTTACATTGCAAGGGACAGACCACCTTTTTGTTTGAGGAAATTAATTAATTTCTCAAATGGCAGAAAGGGAAGCAGAATGCAAAGAGAAATGGGCAGAACTTGGAACTTTTTTTCATGCCCTTGGATCATCACACTCCAACCACGAGAGAGAACTAAATGCAATTGTCAGGTTTCTTCAGGCAGACCCATGCCCTCTCCGTATATCTATAACCTAAGAAACCTATGGGGTTCATTAATAACCTTTGCCCCCCTTTCTCCCTGCCTTCCTTTTTTCCTTCTACTTGTTGAAATCAATTCTTCCCTGGAAATTAAAACCGGATTTCTTGGATTTCACTCTTCTCAGTCCTTAAAATAAAGTTCATGGATTACTTGGATAACATCAACTTAACTTTGAGATTAGCATCGAAAAACAGTGCCAACATGGTCCCTCTCCTGTGTTCCATGGTTTTGTCCCCTTATAGTCTTCGTCACTTGCTCGTAGGAGCAGTTGGAAAGTTCACATGGACAACTGTTGAAGAGTGAGGCTTACCTTAACACTACATCACACCAAATCTTTTATGTGAAACAAAATCAAGAGAATATTAGTACGTATTAATTAATATAAGCTCACTCCTTTCACTTAACTGTGTTCCAAGATTAGCTCTTGATTGAATTAAAAAATAATTGTGAAAGTGAGATGTAGAATGAGAAAAAAGGTATTTAAGAAAGGAAACAAAGAGAGAGATCAGAATGTATAGTTTTGACAATATTCTATACATGTAATAAAGAGTGGAGAGACCAATTCCTGCTTCACTTGAAACAAATTTAAAGCATGTACCTAAATTCTCAAGCAGAAGATCAAATTTTGCTGTGAGGGAAATCCATTTTACAGTGACTAAAAGGAAAAAGAGTTTAAATGAAAAAAAATTAAGCATTGGATTTATTCATGGTACAAACATCCAATCCAAGGGTCCTACAAGAGAAAGATATGATGGAAGAACAAGAAGTTCATTTGGACTATCCCTTTCTTTTTCCCTTTTTTCTTCTCTAGGTTAGGCTTATAGATGCCATTAACTCATAAAGTTAAGAGTCTGCATTATAGTCTCTTGAATGGATAGAAAATTTTCTGATGTATCACTAAAGTCATGTAATTAGATTGTCCCCCTGATTTGAAAGTATGTTTTGGCATTGGACCCCAATTTTTGAGTGTAAAGGTAAAGTTAAAACATATACAAAGCTGTTCACATGATTTTTTTTTCTTCTTTCCTTTTAGCTTTCATGATCTGTAAAATCTGCATATCTTGGGGTGAAAGTCCCATCCACCTATGAGGTGAAACATTTTTTTTTTATGGGTTAGAAATTGTCATCAAGGACAAGAGAAAGAGCAAAGGGTAAATTGCTATTTCTTTATTATTATTATTATTATTTATTTTCTTTCACATTTTAACTCTTAGTTTTGTACGATGTTTTAAAATGAAGCAGTTCATATAAATAAAAATACAATGACATAGACGTGAGACAACTGAGAAAATACAGAGATGAATTTATTTTGCCCTTTTTCTCATTTAGCTTTCACCGTACGGACTCACATTACTATTTGCGTGAAGTTCTGAGAAAAAATTCAAATACATTTGCAGCTTTTCATCTTTATATTTCGAAGCTTGCCAGTTTATATATCACGAGCATCCCATGCAACCTGTAATATAATCAACTTTTTTTTTCTTGAGGATTAAAAATATATAATTTGGCAAAAAAGGTATATCAAATGTCAATATTGCCATGAATATATTGTCATATAAAAGCGACAATCCACACGATTGCGCGTCCTTTTTTCCTCTTTTTTCTTTTTCGTTTATATTATATTATTGTATTAGATCATATTTAACAATTTGAGTTTTGCAATCTGGTCCAAAAATATTCAATTCAAAATTAAAAAAAAAAAGGCAATGATAAGTGCATTTATCAATTAATTATCACCTGGTTAAGGTGCATGTGTCACGGATCTAAGGGAGAATCTTGAATCTCACATTGAACATAATAAGAGGGTCACTGAGGTATAAAATGATTCACACTATTTTTTCCTTGTAAGACGACTTTTGTAAGACAAAATCGTGAGGTCAAGGGACTAGAGCGGACAATACCTTATAAGGGTGTGAACCGTGATAAGAAGACTGATTTGGGAGTATAAGTAAGTCAAGTTGAATCAATATAATGAAAATTTTGAGTTTGAATTTGATTTGAAATTTGATTTAAATTCAATCAAATTTTAATTTTTAAATTTAAACTTGATTTAAAATAAAAATAAAATTACTTGAACTCATTCAAAATTTATTTAATAAAAAATAAGCTTAATTTCAATTTCGATTATATATTTTAATTTGAGCTTGACTCCATATATTTATATATATCACACACATAAAATTAAAATAATATCTTTTTATTAAAATAATAAAAATATATTAAAAATTAAAAATTTAATTAGGCTTATGAATTACTCGAGTCAAATATTAGAATACTTAAATTTGACTCACTCGATAAATTAAGTTGCTTGATTTCGAATTTGACTCGACAATGATCGAGTTCAATTTGAATTTTATTTGAGTTAAGCTTGAATAATTTGTTAATATTAATGTATTATTTACATTTTTAGTATTGAATTTTTCATTTTAATGATCAAATTTTAAATCTTGATAATTTTAAATAAAAAAACTTTTAAAAGTTTTTTTCTTTTGTTTTAATTTTAAAAATATGATAAATATATATTCCATAAAAATTTATAATATAATTCGACAAAACAAGGATTTCTTTTAGCATATTTCAGTTAGACCTAGCGAAAAATCTTTGAAAATGTTGGGTGTTGTATGTACACTTGTTCCGAAGTGAAGATATGTGCATTATAAAAGGCTATAATTGCAAAGGGTAAAAGTAGAGAGCAGGCAGGCTTAGAAATGATGATTGATGCAACTAGCTCAACCACAGTCTCAACCTCTTTCTTTAAGCCCATATCTTTAAAATTGGCTTTAACAAATCAGGCCCACATCATCCCCGAGAAGTGGCTTTCTTTTTTTCTTTTCTTTTCTTCTTTCTTCTTCTTCTTTTTAAATGATGAATATTTTATAGATAAAGTTGAGTTGTCTATATCATCATATAACTCATGAAAGGAATTAAATCCAATTATTTAGTTTTAGTATATTGCTGTAAATCCTACCAAAAATAATGAAAATTGCAAGAAAATAAGGGGTATTAATTTTAGTTTATACATATACTTTTCAATTGAATTTTGCAATTCTATTAGTAGAATGTTAGATTACTAGTTTCAATAATCATGGTTTGATAATTTAAAAGGATTGTTGCATGTTGATTAGGTTAATTGTTATTAAAATATTAATTAAACTAATAATTTTTTAAAGCATTAAGTTTCTCTTTTTGAAAATAGATATGTGATAGCCTTGAAAATTTCTTGGTAAAGTTTAAAAAATTTATTATGAATATATCTACATTAATATTAATTTTTTTTATTAAATAGGTGTTACGAGTTAATCAAACATCAATTCAGTTAATAATTTTACTTAAAAACCAAATTAAAGTTACAATAATAAAATGTAATTAAAAGTATATGTGTCTTTTACTTTAAAAAAAAAAAATTATCCGCGTAACTAAGATCAGATTAATTATTTTTTCTTTTTTTTTTAATTCTCAGCCATATTATTTTTAATCATTTTTAATTTTTTCGAGGTTGGTATAAGGTCATGAGTGCAGCATTTTTATAAGAATTTAGAAAATTAATCTCACCTAATGTACACAAAAAATATTAATAAAAGTCTGAATTAAGTCAAACAATTTGCGGTTAATATTTGGTTTACCGTCCACCTTTTCAAGGAGTTGGGGATGAGAAATCACATTGGAAAATGCCATTGCCATTGGGTTTTTTTTTTTTTTTTTTCCAATATGACTTTATGGCTTTCTAATTTTTAGCAAATTAAGGGAAATTATAATAACCGACTGTTACCTTTTTCTTAAGGAAATTTATCATAATATATATCTGCATGAAATAATAATTAAAATTTTAAAATAAAATCGAATTATTTGGAAATTATAATAAGATTTGATCCCAATTCTGCAAGTAAGACTTGATAGCCATCCTAATTCAAAGTTTGAACACTTTAACCAAAAAGTACGACTTTTGAAGTGGAAAACAAGAAAAAGGGCGTATAGAAGAGAAAAGATCCCACCAATTTGGACTTTGTGAGTGGAATTAGCAGAAAGCCGTAATTGTTAGCTTAATTTGGTCTCTAATATTTGCAGTTATTGAGTCTTCGTCCTTGAAAAACAACCAAAAATCTGTTGCAATCAACGCAATAGATTTGATTGCCGCACACCAAAAGCGTCCACCGTCTTTGTCATACCAAATTACGTACGGACTTTGACAATTAACTTTACATTATGACCCTACCTCTACTGTAGATTTTTGTGTTAGCACGGCCCTCATGGGCTTGGTCGCGCAATGGAGACTATTAAATTTTTATAATTTAAAATATAATATAAATATAACACAAAAAATATACAAATAATATATTTAAAATTTTAATAATTATTATATTTAAATTTAATAAAATTTTAAAAATATTTTATATTAATATGAATTATAATATATAACTTTTATATAAAATATAATATGAATATATAAATTTTAATATTTTATATAATATAAATATACAAATTATCGTAAATAAATACTATTCACCCATTTTGCACGTATACAGTACCGCATTAAATTAGGTTAGGTTAGGTATGGGTTTGACAAAACTTTGAGCCAATCAATGCGTTCGATTTTTATTTTCTTTTATTTTTTTTTATATCAAGTAATGAAAAATTTTGGACCAACTTTTTGAGCAGAGATTATTATACCAATTTTAAAGCCAGCTGTCGTTAAATTTGAACTTTATCATTTACAAAATACAATTTGTTATCAATAATGGTATATATTTTTGTAAAGTTTTGAATTTTGAATTGTAATAATAGTTATTTAATTTTTGAAAACTTTGAATATATAAATAATTGGTGGTAAAAAATATAATGGAAATGTTTTTAAAAGGTGAGTGCAAGTAAAAATACGATGGAAACTTTGTAGATTATCAAGGCAAATAATGTTGGGTGCCCCCCAGATCCCATCTTGCAGAACTTTCGGTGCTACTGCAATGATGTCCTACTAGCGAGTGCATTCATTATGCTATTATATGGTATAATTGTTTAAATTCCATTTACTACAAAATGACAGCCTCAATATAATTATTTTCCCATTGCGTGCCCGGTAATAAAAGAGTCAATAATTCATAACTTATTGATGACATTATATGCTTGCAGGTATAATAGATGTTGCATTTGTGAGTTTTTTTTCTAGTAAGAAAATTTTAAATTAAGAATAAAAAATAAAATTTAAAATTATTAAATGTCATGATTATTTGAATAAATAAAACTAAATTTGCGTTTAACTATTTTTGCATATATTTTATATTTAAAGAATTCAGTTTGAAAATTTTTTTGTTAACATTAAAAATAATCGTTTCATCCCATTCTTAGACTTAATTATAATTTATAAGATGATAAGTTATTTTTAAATAAGATTATTGTTTTATAAAATTAATGTTATGAATCATTTTTAAATTACAATGAAATAATTATTATGAAATTTAAATTTTAAAAATTTTTAATATGATATTTAAATTATAAATTTATTAATAAATATAGTCTTTCGATTTAATGTAAATAGTTTTAAAGGATAATATATGATAAATAACTAACTTTTGAAATATCACAGTAGTTAATAATTTTATAATTTAAATATTACATTAAAAATTTTTAAATTTAAATATTATATTAAATATTTTATTATAATTCAAAAATTATTCATGTTATTAACTCTTACCTTATATTCCAACTTTGTGTGACACTCATAAATCCACTTAAACACCACTACTATGCACAAGATTAGTTTATTGTGCCAAAAAAATAATTCTTTTTTTTTTTAATGAGATAAAATGAGGAAAAGCCAAACTTTTTTTCAACTCCAGAACACGTTTTTGTTAAGTAAAGCATGCCTAACTGACCAGGTTTGAACACATTTACTTTTATCAAAGTCTAAAACACAAACCTTGCGCAAGCAATAATCTTTTCCACGATAATTGATAGCAATTACCGACAAATTGTTTTTCTATTGCTTTCAAGTTTAACAATTAAAACCTAGCTACAGCCCAGTTTTTGAATCAAAGATTGAGGCCTTTAGCCTTGAGCTACACATTCTATATATGAATTACAACTCTATTGTTATGATACTAGCCTTGAACAAACTTACTAGGCCAGGTTCATCTGTGCTGGCCAACACCAAACCTAGCCCACTTAACGTTTAAGATATCGATTGTTGAACCTAACCATCAACTCTAATTTCCACCAAATAAAATACCATATCACATTCCAATAATAATTCAATAATTTTCGACTCTATAACATTTTTTTTAATAAAATTTCCTTTAAAAAAAAAAAAGGGGGAAAAAGACAACGATATCAAAAGCGGAGCGAATACAGCTCAAACCTTTTGCCAATAAAATTAAAAGTGAAAGAAACAGAATTTCCACAAGAATTAACTTTAAAAAAAAATAGCATAAAAAATCCACTTCCTCAAATCAAAGGTCCACGGGTCTCTTCAATGTTCAAATGATGCAATCAAGACCGACCAACCGAACACCACGGTTGGCCCCCACCCTTCCCCTACAACACGTTCCCATTCTCAATCTAAGCGTGTTTTTCTCCTTCATCTCATCTTCACCGTTCATTTCATCTCGTGATCCGTAACGCTATTTCTGACATTCATCCAACGGCTCATATCTTCAATCACAAAATCTGAACTGCCCGCGCGTATATATGCCCCCCGATTCCAAAACCTCACTCTCCTTTGACCAACGACTCTTAAAAGCCAAAAAAAAAAAAAGGAGTGAATATTTTTAAAAGATAATTTGTGACGTCACTACCTTTGACTAATTCTCTCTCCTCTTTAAACCACCACCGCACTGTCTCTCTCCCACCTTTCACTTCTCTTTCTTTTTTTTTTTTCCGCCACTTTCTCTCTGAATTTTTCATTTTTCTCTCACTTTCTTTCTGTCCAAACGAGGAAAAGAAAAAAAAAATGGGAAGAGACGATTTGTACATTACGATTCCGACTCTTTTCCGGTGTCCGATATCGTTGGACGTGATGAAGTCACCAGTGAGCTTGTGTACGGGCGTAACGTACGACCGAGGCAGCATCCAACGGTGGCTGGACAGCGGGAACAACACGTGTCCGGCCACGATGCAAGTTCTCCAAAGCAAAGAATTCGTACCGAACCGGAATTTACAACGGCTCATTCAGATCTGGTTCGACTCAGTCGCTGGCCGTCAACCCAACGCCGAATCGACTGTCAATTCAGTTGTTGTCCCTTCTCAAGATCAGGTCAAAATCTTGGTCAAACAGCTTGACAACAATTGCTTTTCATCGTTAACGAAGATTGTTTGTTTCGCGAGAGAATCGGAGGAGAACCGCGAGTTCCTCGCCAGAATGGACGAGTTTTTGAATGCGGTGTTCGATTTCATGAGGAATGCAGAAACGGACATCAAATTAATCGAACAAGTTGTTAATATTTTGGATTTGATGTTAAGTAAAATCTTGGAGAAGAAGCCGTTGTTGGAATCGAATTGCTTGTCAACGATTCTTCTGGTTTTACAGCGAGGAAGTTCAGATTCGCAAATCCAATCGGTTAGATTACTGGAGTCCATCGCGGTCGATGGAGAGTCCAAGCTCAAAATAGCTGAAAAAGAGGGATTATTAGCCGAATTGGTGAAATCATTAAGTAAAGAGAAGGATCCAAGATTGATCGAAGCGAGCTTATCTTGTTTGATTGCAATCACAATTCCCAAAAGAGTAAAAACCAAAGTAATCCAATCTGGAACAATCCCAGAATTAAAGAACCTCTTATCCGAACCAAACACGAGCGTTTCAATAATCGAGAAGTCATTAAAACTGCTGGAAACGTTGTCGTCTTGCAAAGAAGGGAGGATGGAGATATTGCATGATTCGATATTGTTACAAGCGATTGTGAAGAAAGTGTTGAAAGTGTCGAGCAAAGCGACGGAGCATGCGGTGACAATACTTTGGAGCGTTTGTTATTTGTTTAGAGATGAAAGAGCGCAAGAAGCGGTGGCTAGTAGCAATGGGGTGACCAAGTTTTTGTTGCTGATGCAAAGCAATTGTTCTCCTGCGGTTAGGCAAATGTCGGCGGATTTGCTCAAGATTTTTCGGGTTAATTCCAAGTCTTGTTTATCAAGTTATGATACTAAGACTACCCATATTATGCCCTTTTGAGGAATTTCGCTTCTGCTTTCTCTTTTTCTCATTTCATGTTGAAGAGATGAGAGAAAGAAAGAAAGAAAGAAAGAAAGAAACCAAGTTTGTAAATCAAAGGAAAATTTTGTTAGTAGAATATTAAAAGAGAAAATTCATTTGTTTTTTGTATGGATTAGGGAGTTTTCTTCTAATTTGTTTAATGTTTGATGGGTATTTGAATGAATCAAAGGATATACATTACATTAAACGAATACATTACATCAAATGAATCAAAGGTATTAAATGATTTGGTGTTGCATGATAATGTTGTGGGACTTGTTAAATTGTTGATTCATTATTTGTTTGCTTCTTGTTTGTTTGTTGAAGCTTTAGAAATTACAATTTTTATATGATTTGATTTGTCAACTAAGAAAAAGACAAAGCAGGGGCTCATTCAGTAGCTCATAAACCTGTACTTGTAGCGATGCTGCTTCAAGTTGTAGGAGAAGACTGTATTCTGTACATAACAGTAATTATCCAGTCAAAGGAAACACCAGCAAATTTCCCCAAATTTCATTGTTATAGATTTTGAACCTAAGATTGTGAAATGTTCAAACGTTGTATTAATCGTTCGTAAGATCGTCGAATTCTCCGGTAATCCTCTTTTATCTGTAGAAGAATTGTTAACCTGAAGATTAGATTTGATGTGTAAACTTGAAAGTATTGGTTTAATTGTTTGTGGTGTTGATGGATTCTTTTGTTCAATGATAGAAAAGCATAATACATAACTAGAAATTGCGTCTAGCCATCTACTAAGAACCTATGGGCGAGAAGTAAACCCATGTGAGTTGGCAATATTATTAATGTTTAGTGATAAAACTAAGCAAGATTCCTGGCTGGGCAGCTTGGAGGGAGGCAAAGGAGTAAAGATACGACGAACTTTGACAAGAAAAGCCAATATTAGGGGTGGATTAATTGGAGATAAAGCAAGAAAACAGGGAGTTCTAGAGTAAGGACAGACAAAGTGCCGCAATTGCTGAAATGGGGTTGCTTTGCTGACTGTAATTTTGAGCACTTAAAAAAAAAAGATACATAAACAAGGGCTTTGATTGCAGAAAGTGGTGAAAGGGATTGGAATCACAATCTGGAAAAAGAAAATTGTTAAAAGTGAGGGAGATAGATTTGACCACTCCAATCCCTCTATATCATATATAGAAACTAGAAAGATTAGCCCTTGAGAATGCGCCCACTTTGTATTAAAAAACACTAATCTAAGATTAGAAAAAAAGAGAGGTCTTGAAAAGAGGGGAGCGCACTGAAACCATGAAGTTAATCTAAATTTCTTAATTACAATTTACAACCAAAGAAATATAAACAATGGGTGCTTGTTTTGTATTGGATTTGGGTTTTGAAAAGCTTGGGGATTGGCTGCAACATGGCTATCTAAAGTTGGGAGGGGATGGCTTGGGTTCCCCCAGCACTAGAAGGGCCTTTTACCTTTTTCTTTTGGGGTTCTCATTCTCTATATAATTTTTAAAATTTTAAATTTTCGTTTCTTATATTTGTTAGTATATATTTGCAATTTCAGAGTCATAGTAGGGGCTATATTTCAGATTCATTGGACCTTTCTTGGTTGATAATCAAAAGAGTGAAAGCAATGAAATTAAATAAATGTTTGTTTTCACCTTTTGATTTAATAATTAAGAAAATTAAAAAGAAAACATATAGTGTAAAAAGTTTGATCCTATCATTTTTTTTATCCCTATTTCTCAATCCATGGATAAAAAAATTAAATTAATATTTTTTTAATAATAAAATACATCATTAATCTAAAATTGATTAATTTGCATTAATACGAAACTCCGTGTAAACTATATTCACACATTCAAAATTTTTTATTTGAAAAGTCTGTCTTTTATGAGTCGTAAACCCCACCTATCTACGCACCCAGATATTACCTTCAATAGATCTATTATTAACGGCTTGTGCAAATACTTAAACCATTTTATTTTTTTTTTAACTATTTTGTTTTTTTAATGATAAAATTAAACTCATATAAATAAATTAACACAAAATTTTATATAAACTACACTCATGCGTTTGAACTTTCTCACGTGGGAAATGGTTTGATGGGTTTTAGTGCAAATTGTTAGTTTTGATTTAGTGAAAGTAAGGAAAACGCAAAATGCAGCATTTCCTCCCTGGTGGATGACATTTTGAAGTTGATGGCAGAGGGGTAGGGCTAAAAAAAAAAAATTTTTTTTGATCAGCTAAGCAGAGGAGTAAAAAGTAACCACAGCCTGACGATTGCTACATGGTTTAATTAATGTCTCTGTTTTTGTTTTTAGTTCTTGTATGTTTTCTCTCTTCTCCAACACAGTGAGAGTAGAGAGAAAGCCACAACAATCTTATCATAATACACTTCATTCAACCATCAAATATATATAGATGGTAGCCATTTTCCATCATTTAACCCTTTAAAAAAAAAAGATCTTTCTTATCTATAAACTTTACTCTTATCTCTCAATAATAGATTCGATTTCCAAAATTCGTAAGCTGTCGGAATTTCCAACCTCAACTTATGACTTGTCCATTTGGAAATTAACAATGCATTTTTTTCTATTAAAAATGCACAAAAATTATGAATTATTCCTTGGATATGTATAGTATATATGTATTTAATTACTGGTGCGTAATCTTTGTGATGGAAATTAAAGTAGCGGAATAAGGTGCTTGAGTGTGAAATGACTGGTTATCCAATGTGAATGGCAGGGGGCAGTGGCAGAGTATGCACCCCACCACCACCTCCACCACTCTCTCACCCATATTTCATATTCTCTTCCTTTCTTTTCTTCAAAGATTACCACAGAATCCACTTTGAAGAGACATTCATTACGTAATTAAGTTGACCAAAAACGAAACATCATCATTCGATTAGACAAAAGCCTGCTACATTTGATGTGGTGTAACCACAATTATAACATTAATTATTATGTCTTCAATTCAAACCCTTTTCTCTTGTCCTTTTCAGAGGCCTTTGCCCAAATTATGAATGGTGGCAAATCAAAACAAAAGAGTACAGTTGTTTTTGTCACCTTTGATAATTTGGCTTAATCTTATCTCCTTTGTCTTGAATTCAATTGATTTCTGCAACATTATATCATGGAAGCAAAAAAAAAAAAAAACCCAAACCTCCTATATCATGGACAAAAGTGTCAATATGGATGTGATTGTGAAATTCTTCTAGGATTTTTTTTTTTCAAGTTTGATTAGATTTTAAGCATATGAAATCAATAGATATATTTGATTAATGGTTAACAGTTCCCCTATTTCTAAAATGTTTTGAGGCTTGAATTAATTGGCCCAAAGGCTGAAATCCAAAGTAAGATTGCATACTGAAATCTTAAGCTTGTTCACATATTTATTTTATTCCTTAATTAATAGCCCATGACTTATGTGCCAACATGCCTTTGAGTGGATTAGCCGATCAGGCTTCTTTAATTGGCCACTCAGTTGGCTTGTGTTGAGCTCAAACATTCTTACATCAATATGAGTTTGTAGTTTCAAAATAATTTACATATTAGGGTGGTAAAATGATGGAAATATGAAGTTAAATTAAAGTATTAACTTAAAATTAATCAGTTGTAGGCGGAGTAGTCTAAAAGATTTTCACTTTGGACATCTTTAATTGTTTGTTCCACTTAAGTAGAAATTTCTTAAAATCATTGTAATTTAATCTTTCTCAAAATACGTACATGGATGGATGTTAATCTTTTGGGCATATATGGGTACCTTTATTTATTTTAATTAATGAGGTCTTTAACCCAAAAAAAAAAAAAAAACCCTATAATTTTAACAATTAAAGAGATTTCAAATTAACTAAACAAATTGTTATTACTTTCGGTGGAGGATTGTACCTCCCATATGTATAAAAAAAGTTTGAAATCTAATATATATGTATTATATAACAACATACATAAATAAATTTGTCACATGAGTTTTTATGTGGATAATTCTCTTAAATGATACATAAGATTTTTTTTTAAAAATAAGATAGTTTATTTTAATTACAAATTAGATAATTTTAAATTTATTCAAATATCAAAATTATTTAAATTATAATTGAAATCAAATCAATTTAGAAATATATTTTTAAAATAAAAAATATGAAATATTTATTTTTTTTTAATAAGTAATTTTAGTTGTTTACCAAATAACCTTATTTAAAAAATTATTTAATTATCAAAATCTTTCAAACATGTTTAAAAATTATAAAGATTAAGTTTATCCAAATCTTTCAACAGTATTTTTTTTATCTTAATTTAAAAAATTATCTTTTTAAAAAATTTATGTAAGACATTAAAAATTCAAGTAATTTTATGTAATATTTTGAAATTTCAAAAACTTTTCATCATAAATTTTTAAATATTAAGATCATCAAAACCATTATATCAATTTGAACTTTAATTATCAACTATATAGTTCAAATAAATGCAAAAAATTTAATATTATTTTTATCACTTATTATATCCATTTTAAAATTTAAAAATTAATTTAAAAATTATCTATTTAATCCTAATTACCATTAAAAAATTCTTCTAAAAATTTAAGACTACAAATATAATTTGTTATATATCAATTTTTTTATTTTTTCAGTAACCTTTTTTCAAGGAATATTGTATTAATATTGCAATTTGTTTTTTTTTTTGTGTTTATAACTTTTTTTCAAGATATATTTTATTGTTATTATAGTTTCATTTTTATGAAAAATAATATTTTTTTCAATTTAAATTTTCTTTTTCCATATATTTTCTAATATTTTTCATATTTTGCATAATAATTTAGTCAAAATTACTAATGTAAAAGTATGTTAATACTTCTTTTATTATTTAATTTATCATTTAATAATATATATTTTTATTTTCTTAAGAAAGGCATAATTTATTTTTATTTGATATAATCTTACAAGTGTATAAATATTATTATAAACAAAACCATAAAAAGGAAAGACATAATTTTTTTCTTATTGTTTTTAGAAAGTTTATTTTTTAATGACAAGTCAATATATATAATTTTATATATGTTATGAGTTTTAAAGACTTGAATATAATTTAAAAAGAAATTAATTTATATATATTCATATTAAATAAGTAAAATTATTTCTTGCATGGGTTATAATTTAGTTTTAAATAAAACACTTAGTTAATTGCAAACAATAAAACTCACTAAAACCAATCTTAATGAAAGTTTTTTCGTCCTTATTGTGGTTTTAATATTAGAGACTAAACACTTGAACTATAGTAGATTTATAACAAGTAAATTTAATGTTTCTCTTACCCGTGGTTTGCAAAATCTATCTTGTTGATTGCTAAGAAGATTATATACTTATCAATAAGATTCTAAGATTTAGAAATTGCAAAAATTTTAAGATTTCTTTGCATTTTAACAGTTTAATTTGATAGTTACATGATCAATGGTCCATACAATACATAAGTTGGGTTGGCTTTACTTAATATCAAGTTAACTTAATTAAATGCATGCAATCTTCATTTTGTCATTCTCCTTCATAGAAAAAGATGTGAAGCCTAGCTTCTCCTCGAAGGCTTGACCAAGCAAGTTAATAGGGGAATATATCACGTATAATTCTTTTTACTATAATATTATAATTGTTTAATTAAAATAAAAATTTATATAAGAGTTTACTACTTATAAATGTAAATTTCATATAAAATTTTAGTGAATTTCACATAATTTTGAATTGCTATTAATTAAATATATTATAATAATTATAAATGATAAGTTCCCGGCTAATAGCATTGTTGGTAGCTTTTTTTTTTTTTTTTTGTTTGTTTTGAAACAATGAGCGGTCTTAAATCTTAATTGAAAGCTTGCCTAATTTTTAGGAGCATATATCAACGTATATAAGCAAAGCAAGATATATAGTGTCATCTTCTTCGGTTTCTGTTCTTGATCTCCATTGTTATTTCATTTTCCTTTACTTAATTTCTAATACATTTTACAAGATCACTTAAATGTCTGAGGCTCAAGGCTAATTAATAGTTAGGTTCAACCCCAGTACTCCACTTTCAAGATGTATGTATGATTTTCCTATATATGAATTGCAATATTATTGCATGAAAATGGGGAGAAATTTGTTGAATTCATGGGCATCGCCATTCGAAAAGCACATTTGAAGTCAATCCCTAACTTGCAAAACCCTCTGCTTACTGCAATGCAAATAAAAAAAAGAAGCACTAAACACATTTAAAATTTGAAACACTTCCTTTTGGAAATCGTGCCATGAGAGAAACACAAGAAGGCAACGTGTTCCATGCCAACTCCATTAACATTGTTTACACACAAAATGGCCGGTCAATGAAAATTTTAAGAGTTGGCATCGTATCCTTTTCTTTGGGAACATGCCATGCAACCACTGGTAGAACGTCAACATCGATAATTTATATATAGTTACTTTTCCTGTACATCAGTGCCTTTTCCACCTTGTCCAAAATGTTAAGGCCACATAATTTGCATACCTAAGATAAGTGTTTGAAAAGTCTTTCGTACAATGGAAAAACACCATATATATTATTGTTGGATAAAATAGTGATATACACTTTGATGCTTCTACTGCCTTACATTTTTTTCTTTTTTTCTTTTGGCATTTTATAGCATATGATTGAAAATGCAAAGAATTAAGCAGAAGGTAGATATGAATTAATTCGAGTGAAGTTGGAGCACTGAGAAATTTCTAATCTCTTGACCACAATTGCCTACCTATATTACGACATGATCATATTTTCAGAAGAAAATGTTGAAGGATTTGACATTCTGATACTGTTGATAAAAAATAATGCTTAAGTATTTATAACATTGTTATTCATTTATATAGTGACAATCGGAAGTTGAAAGAAACAATCATTTTGATGGTAATGTTTTGGTCATCTTACTTGAACAACTTCTTTTTTCTGTCTCTAAAATTTAAGTTGATCTTACTTAGAGACTCCATTGATGTTCAAAAGAAAAAAAAAAAAAAAAAAGAAGGATTGATGAATCTAGTAATGGAGTATTGAATGCTTTTGAAAGTATTTGAATCTGAATATATATATATATATATATATATCTGACAAATATATATGAGGATAATGTAATATAAGTTAAAAATAAAGAAGATATGATGTGCAGTTATGCAAAGTTTAAAGGAAAATCATAAAGTGGGTAGGCTAAATATACGATCACATGCTCCTACTGATATTGCCTTTGATTACCTATCTCTATAATTATTTAACTAATTGCTGCATGATATTCATATCTCTCGATCGAGAGAACTCTCCTTCTAATCTAATCATATGCTAATTAAAATTAATCTTCTCATCAATCAAATGGATCATCAACGACATCTCCTACCAATAGACTAAATGCCAGTGAAGCAAATTCAAAAGGAAAATCAGAGGAAAGGGCTGTCAATGGACCACCTTGAAAGTTGAAAAGCTCAAAGGCATGCAATGCAAGCAGATGCATGGTTGTTATTAAACTTCAGCATTTTTTTGAGAAATTTTAATTTATAATTTGGTTTAAAAATTCAAATTAATTTCATACATAAATTAAAAGTTATAAAATTTTAAACATCAAACACTTGATTTCAACTTTTATAATAATAATAAAAAAATTCTTTCGTAAACCGAATAAAAAACTCACTTGCAATAGAGACAAGAAACACCTTTTTCCTTCGTAGTTTTCAAGCAATTGGAAATTATCAAAAGAAGATTTTGCGGAGATATTTCAATAGAGACAAAACAAACTTTTTCCTTTGTAGTTTTCAAGGAATTAGAAATTATCAATAGAAGATTTTGTGGAGATATGTCCTCAATAACTGAAGAGGCTGATATGCTTTTATGGCAAAGATTGCTGTCAAGCTTTTTTTAGATTTGTACACACATGCGATATCAATTTATTAATAAAATGCAAATCACAAAACCAAAGCAAATTTTGTACATTTAGTTGAAAATTAGTGCTTAAAAATTCCTACATTTTCAAACGTTACCACACTTATCTGTATATAATTATTTATACAAATATTTTGTATAAATAAATTTGCAAATTTTTTGACAAGAAAGTTTAAAAAGTACCCTTAGAATACTCATTAATAAAGATCTTCTCCAATTTTTTGTAAATTAAAGCTCTTAGATTTAAAAGATATAAAAGTTGCAAAATCAAAAAAATCTTTCATGAACAACCTTGAAAGATTCTAAGACATTTCGTAATGAAAAGAAAGAAGAAAGAAAAAAACATAAGTTTGCAGGAAACTTAAATGTTTTGCAAAAATTCAAGACAGCAAACTGAAAAGGAGATGGTTAAGAGCAATAATTTGGCAGTTGATAAGAGCTTGAGTGCAAGATGTCGTGAATGTTGTTTAGTAATGAAATGATTAAGATTAAAAAATTGGGATTATAAAAATAAGCATGCGCCTTTTGGTTTTAAATGAGAGGAAATCGAGAGAAGATTGAGCGGAGATATGCCCCTAACAACAAGGGCCTAGCCCAAGCTTAGGTGGTTAAAATTGGCTTAATTATAATAGTATGCATATAATATATACGCCTTCAAATGTTCCATACTATATATATACACACACACACACGCACAAATACATACATACACTTTGTCACTGAGAACACTAGAATTTGATTGGCAAACAACACATTCATTCATTATATAAGTTAAGCACTTTCATTGTGGGGAATCCACCTTCATTTTAAGCTCAGCTTTGCACTTGTGAACTCAGCCATTGTTGTTTTGAGGTTAGTCTTTACTGCAATCTGTCTGATTTTGTTCAACTTTTCCAGTTACAACGTTATATTTTTCTTTACCATGGAGAACATTCATTTTTCATTTTGTACATAAAAATTTCATTTGGGTTTTACGAAATGAATTAGCTGGCCATAGACCTCTCAATCATTCATTTCATAGAAATTTAGTTGTGTTTCTATTCTTGTTCTTCCGGTTGAGGACAGTCTGTCACCGGATAGCAATACATATATACATTTAGAACTGTGAAAGCTATGATTTCTCTTTCATGGATTTGTTTGCTTGGACAAACTTAAGATGTTGTGAACAGTTTGACAAGCTCCGCTATTAAGCTATGAGTTAAATGAAGCACTACAAAGAAGCAATTGTGAAGATGTGATATGCATGAAAGAAGGCAATTAATCATCAAGGCACTATTACTTGGAAATGACAAAACCAAAAATAATTGAAAGATGGTGTTGTTGCCACATGTATTCATGGAGGACAAAGCCCTTGGTCTTCAATTTGTTGAAAAAGAATGTCCAGCCAAAATGACAGCTTTCTTTTTCGTTTTTCATGTCTGTTACCCGTTGGCGAGAAAGTTGGAAACTTTGGGTTGTCTTTATATTTGGTTGGCATTTCACAAGCCATATGATTTTAGAGGAATATATCTGCTTTTTTAAAATTTAGATTTTGGAGAAATGTGGATCAATAAGAGCCTCATGCATTACTATATAGTATTATTTAGAGTGAGAAGTCCTCCTAACTGTAGCAGGAAAATGATTACTGATTGCTTCAATAGGTATATATAGGTAAGAGTACATAATATAAGGTAGATAATGGATAACGCAACATCCTCCTATTTGCCTTGGTACTGCCAATCAGCTTTAGAGTTTGGGATTTCTTCATTTTCTCTCCAAGTTTCCCGGCACTAAGCTTGAGGTGACAATAAAATCTTGAATTTTATATATAGTACTGCTAACATACAATTACACAGAATAACTGGGCAATATTGTGTGCTTTTATTACCATAGGTCTTTTGCCTTTTCTTGTTCATTAATGAATATTGGAGGTATTTCTTTCCTAATTTCTACACATTTCTAATTTATTGAAAATACGTTTTAAACAGAGTTGTACAAGATTTTCGTGAATGTTTTTAGCCATTGAAAGTGTAAGAAGATAGATACTCCCACAGTCCAATTTTTTCCAAATGTGGTTGTGGATGATGTTAATCTTTTTGTAGCAGGAAAAGGCCAACCCTGAATTCTGTGGAGTGAGAGCTGGCATGTGTCCTGATACAATAATAGATCATATAAATTAGGCTTTACAAAGCAGAGTAATCAATCAGAAAGGAACAGCCAGGTCTTGATTCCCTCTTTATTAAAAGGAAAACATAAGATCCAAATACACAGAGTGGAGCAATGAGATAGAGATAGAAAGGAGAAAGTTTGGGTGTCTATGTCATTATTGATCTGAAATAAACAAATAACCAATCAGATGTGGATGGCTTTCTTTCTTCCCTTGATCTACTTTTGGCATTCACTGTTTGTTGTATTTTGCTATTAATCCACTGACCACTACCATCATATTTTAATATTGGCAAAAACTATTAGCCAGATCATTTAGTATAATCGCTATAAAACTTAACACGAGTGTTCGAGGTTAGATCTCACACTTCCACACCCCAATACCCATAAGAACTCGTGCGGATCATAATTTGGTTTGTCAGAAATGAGCAGATGCATTGTTGCCAGATATGGTTGCAATTCATGGTCTTAGTTGTCTTTTTATTAATTCTCTCTCATTTTTGTTACATGATTGGAAGGTGCTGCCTTAATTTTCTTCTTCTATTGTTCATGGCATTTTCAACTTTTTCAAGACGAATATATAACAATGTTTTTCCCTAGTGCAGCCTAAGGTAAGGTTATTTTCGAAATCCTTTTCATCAGGGATTTGTTTGTCACATAATTAAAAGCCTCAAAGGTGGTCTGTCTTCCCTTCACCATAATCCATAAATCTAAATCAAATCATGGGGTGGAAAAGGAAAAATGGTGTGGTCTCACTTAACTCCGTTGTCATGACTAAAGAGGAGAAAGTGACACTTGGTTTTGGAAGCTTCCAAAAAAGATTTTGCTAACTGGCCATGCCCCATCACACATCTTATCATCTCTCTCTTAAATCTTTTTCTTGTATTCAATGTCACACCGTACGATCCCGTAGCTTAGTTTACCTCTATCTCCTTTTAGTTCTGTTAACTTGCTTCTCGGACCAGACCAAATCAAACCAAAACCAGACTCAATTTAGCCAGAAAAAGGCAATGACTTGGGAGCTTTGATGGTATCAGAATCTTAGACTTTGTAAGTAGATGAAAACTAACAACTATGAGACTGAGAAATCACTTTTCTTTTTCTTCTTGCTTTTGTTGTTTTGAAGAGGGATCACGTGGTAGTAAAGTTTCTTTCTTTGTTTTTGTTTTGACTCCTTAGATAGAATCAATCCCACTTTCTCTCTATCAGAAAACTTGGTACCTGAAAAAAAAGACGAGCCTCACTAGAGATACGGTCTGAAACTCTTGTTAACGAAAATGGCAAAACTTGATTGGGTTTGGGAGATGCTTCGAGTAACCGAAAGCTATGTGTGAGAAGAAATGGAAACAAAAGAAAGGGTCTTCTTTTTTGTCAAATTCAATGATGACATAAAAAATCTCAAGATGAAATCCTTTTCATCACCGTTTTCATTTGATGATTTTCTCTTTTGGATTATTTTCCAACAACAGCCTCAAAACCTAGAATTTTGCTCTGAAAGAAAAAAGAAAAAAATTTAACAGATAGAAACAACACAAACCCCAAAACTCAGAGCAGATAAACTGAGATATCAACGCTACTCTCTTCTTCCCATTGCCAGTTTTATCAAACTTCATAAAAACACAACATAAGCTGCTGCAACACCAAACCCAAGAGAGAGACATGGAGAGAGTTAGTTTTTTTTTTTTGGTTTAGGAGTTTAAGTATGTTGTTGTTTTGCTGAAAAAGAAACCAGCCCATATGTTAAACCGATTGAGGTTTCATTGCTAACTCAGTTACAGACTCTAGACTCTTGCAAGTATTTAACTGTTCTTTCCTCTTAAATTGAATAAGTTGCTGTAGTCGAGCCTATTGCTAGTGTTTGTTGGTGTCTCACAATCATTTAATGCCCCCTCTTGGCCTTCTAGAAACTCCCAAAATAAAGCCTAAAATTAATCATATCCGAGAACCAATTGTGCTATCTTCAAAATAAAATTCTACACTTTTTACACCAATAATCTATGATATATGCTACAACCTTTTCACTACTTTTTTCTTTTCAGTATTTAAAAGCTGAATTGTCAGATTTTTTTCTTGTGAAATTTGCTCTGTTGGGTACTAAGAACCATTTAGTCCCATTATTATCACCACTAGTATTATTTTTCCAACTCTACCCAGTGTTTCCAAATTTTCAGGTTCTTATTCATGTTCAAGTTCTTTTCATTGGTTTATTCAAAAGAAAAAAAAAATCTTCATTGGTTTTATAGAGTTTTCAATTGTCTGCATTTGGGTAGTTTATAATTTTTATCAGGTTCTACCATTAATTTTAGCTAACTTTTGGTGTTACAGGTATTGGCAGAGATAATCATCACCATCATTACCAACAAGAAGCCAAGAGAAAGCACTACTCTAGCTTCTTGCTTCACGGGCTGCGCCGCTTCTTCTCGTCGCTTGTGCGTTTCCAATCCCAGATCTCAAGGCAAACAGCACTCCCTCTATAAGCCATTTGGTTTTGGTTTCTGGTTTGAATTGATTTTTTTTTTCTTGCTGGTCCTTTGACTTGGTACCTTCCCTTCCAACGCCAGATTCTCTCTTTATGTTTACACTTGTCACACTGGGGTTGCTGTAACATTTGATACAGAACCCTTGAAGAGTTTTAGGGGTTTGCCAGGTTTAATATTAATGTGCTTTAAGTGTGAGAATTGACTTCTGAGGTGTTGAGCAACCCATGATCACGGGGGGTCGGTGATAGTTTTTGAATTCTGTTGTTTGCTTTGCATGGAAACCAAGGGACAAATCTTGAAACAATTCAAGTATTGGTCTTTGGTTTTAACTATTTGATTATTGCCAGCATTTCCGGTTCCGGGTTTCGTATATATTTATTAAATATTAGTCTTGTATTGGGATCCATATATGTTGAAGCTTTAGAACATGCTAACAAGGGTTGTTATTGGTGGTCTGCTGGATTAGAAGTTGGTTCCTCGTATTCATCCAGTGTTTTGGAATTGTATATTCTGTTGAATTACTTGGTTCTCAAATCCAAGCCCATTTTTTAACATAATCAAGAGAGCAAAACTCGGTCCTTGAATTGGGGCTTTGAAGGGTATTAAAGCGGTTCTAGGAAAGATCTTGGGTTGCATAGAGGAAGTATTACTAGAGTTAATTTTGATGTGCAATACTGGTTTTAAGTACAAGACATGCTGAGCTCTGATGAGGGAGAAAATGATGTGTTCTATGACTCGTCGGATTGCTTGTTGGTTGAAGAGCCAGTTGTAGCAAAAGAAGAATTGGAGGGTGGGAAATTAGAGTATGAAATTTGGATCAATGAGCCACGAAGTGTGAAGGAAAGACGTGAAAATTTTTTGCATGGAATGGATCTGGTTGAGTTTGCAAAGTCATCAAGGATAAAGGATTTGGAGAGGATCACAGAGTGCAGTGGTGATGTCCCAAGTTCTTTATTTTCATCTGTTGAAAATGGCGAAGGATATATGGCTTGTTGCCATAGGGAAATGCCTTGTCAACCAAATTTGTTGGTCAATGAATCAGAATTAGAACAGAACATAGATCTTAAGATTGAGAACAAGATATTTTCTCCTACTCAAAAGGAAGCTCAAGCATACTTGGATGAATGCGAAAATGCTAAAGTTAATGGGAAGAAATTCACGAAATGGTGGAAACAGTTTTTGAGCATTAGGAAAGGAGGAGAAAGTAGTCGTGAATCTATGGTATCAAAACCAAGTATCAAAGTACATAAAACAAACAGAATGATGGTTCAGCCCAACAAGAAAGGATACATGGAGTTTACAGCACTTTATATGGGACAAGAAATACAGGCTCACAAGGGTTTCATCTGGACAATGAAGTTTAGCTCAGATGGTCAGTATTTGGCAACTGGTGGTGAAGATGGGGTAGTACGTATATGGCGTGTAACATCAACAGATGGCTCTAGTAAGCCTTTCGTGGCTGAGGGCGGTTTGGTTAGAAAGATGGGTAAAGGAAAGTCAGGTCTTGGCAGAAAAAAGTCGATCCACTCACCAGTTGTTATCCCTAATAAGATTTTTAAGATTGAGGAGTCACCTATTCAAGAGTTTCATGGCCATGCCAGTGATGTTTTAGATCTTGCATGGTCCAATACAAATGTGAGTCAATCCTGATGAAACCTAGCAGTGTAGTATATAGTTAAATTCAGTCCTCTTTATGACCTTTGTTTTAGTTTTTTGTTATTCTGAATCAATTTTTGGTTGCAGTTTCTTGTTTCTTCTTCCATGGATAAAACTGTTCGTCTGTGGCAAGTTGGCTGCGATCAATGTCTAAACGTTTTTCATCATAATAACTATGGTAACTATGAAAGGACTCGATCCCATCATCCCCTGTTCTGTGATTTTATTGATATTGTAGTCCCTTATTCTCTGAAATACATAATGCTATAGTCTAAATTCTGACCTTGCTTATTTTTTGGATGGAAACAGTCACGTGCATTCAGTTCAATCCCATTGATGACAATTACTTCATCAGTGGTTCTATAGACGGAAAAGTTAGAATCTGGGGAGTCTCTGAGAAGCGAGTTGTTCATTGGGCAGATGTGCGGGACATTATAACTGCTATATGTTACAGGCCAGATGCGAAGGTGTGGTTCTGAATACTTGAATCAATGTTCTTCTGCTAAAATCATTGTTTTGGATTTCATAACTTTTAGCAATAGTAATCATTTCATTTCCTTTTATTCTAGCAGGAATTTGTCATTGGTTCCATCACAGGCACTTGCCACTTTTATGAAGCATCAGGTAATAATTTCTTCCAAGTTAGAGTTCTACTCTACTGTTTAATTGTAGTTGTTCAGTCATTCCGTTTCTTTTTCTGGCACAGCACCTTCATGTCCTTTCATCTAACTGAGTGTTTTTTTTTTGGGTGCAATAGGCAGCGATGTTAATTTGAAGGCAGAGATACATATCCGTGGCAGAAAGAAAACCTCTGGCAACAAAATCACAAGTATTCAGGTTTTGCACTGAAGCTTTTGGTACTATATGTATGTTGGTTGCACTACTATTTTCATTCATTGCTAATCAGTTTCATTCCAACTTGCAGTTCTCCCAGGATAAACCACCCAAAGTTATGATAACTTCTGAAGATTCCAAACTCCGAATATTCGATGGGGTGGATATTGTTCATAAATTTAAAGGCAAGGATTCTGTGTTATATAAATCCTTGGAATGAGGCAGATAAAATCATGTACTGATAACATAATCTAAAAGCTAAGATTGTGTGTTATATAAATCCTTATGTTGCAATTTTCATAAATTAATATTTTCCTTGAATACTGCAGGACTGCCAAAGTCAGGAAGTCAGATGTCGGCATCTTTTACTTGGACCAGGAGACATATAATTTCAGTTGGAGAAGACAGTCATGTTTATGTCTGGAACTACAATGACTTGTGCCTCCAAAAAACGAAACATGCAAAATCTGTTCGTTCTTGCGAGCACTTCTTCTGCCAAGATGTGTCTGTTGCAATACCTTGGTTGGGCCAGGGTGTAGATCAGAGGCACTCCGATATTAATGATTGCAGGGCTCAGTCACCAATAGGGGGTGCTTCCTGGATCAGAGATTCAGAGCGATTCTCTCTTGGTAACTGGTTCTCCATTGATGGGTCCTGCAAGGGTTCTGCCACATGGCCTGAAGAAAAGCTTCCTTTGTGGGATGCAACAGTTGTGGAAGATGAATGTTATACATATGACAAGCAGCAGCTCTGTCACAATAGTGCCAACTATCACACGACCCTACCAGAAACATGGGGGCTCGTGATTGTTACAGGTGGATGGAATGGGACAATCAGGACATTCCACAACTATGGATTGCCTGTTAGGTTGTAGGAGTTTGCATAGTCTGTTTGTACGAGTTCTTGACGCCATTCAATTTTTTGGTGAACTTACGTTATATCTGGGACTGTCCCTTGTGCAAGCTCAGGCAGCAGCAGACTTCAAAGAAACAAATTATTTAGATGTAAATGTTCCCCAGTCAGCTTGTTGATATTCAGCCCTTTTACCCCTCTTAAATTTCAGTAGAGGTCCTTTTCTTTTGACATGCTTTGTGAGTCATTATTGTTTGACATTATGTCCTTGTCATCAGGCTTATTTTAGAAGTACGAACCCTTCTCATTTAGGCAGCTCATAAAATTTTTCATAGTCTTAAGAGTTTTTCCTTTGTGAATAATAGTTTAACTACGTAGCAATTCAAAGAAAAATAGAATTACTAACGCTTCATGCCGCTTTGTTTTCAAGTTTCCATGACCCTTCTCTAATCTGAATTTCGTCTTGTTTAATTTGATAGTAAAATGTATATGCATACATAATCTAAACACATGCACATATACGTATAATAGACCTCTTGGGGATCAGAATTAATTGTTCATCACTTCAAAGAAAACTTACACCAATTAATCGAAGCCAGGTCCTATGACGACTCCTAATTTTGGAGGAAAACTGGACTGGATATTCCTCCAACAATAACTCATTTTTTGTCTTTTTTGTCGATCCTGACAGACAAGAGAACTGGATAGATGTTGGCAAAGGCTTTCTGAATTTCAGCTTCCGTCTTTGCTCCAGTAATAACAAGCTTTCCGGACGGGAAAATCAGCATAGTAATTTTGGGTTGTCTCATCCGATAAATCAACCCTGGAAACAGCTCTGGCTCATATGTAGAAAACTCATAATGAGAATGCCCAAGGCGTGCAAGACTTATAGGAGCCGTAATATTACAGGAAGCAACCATATTCTGAATCTTAAAATCCTTGAACTTAACCTCAAAACCAAGCTTTTGGACTATTTTAGCATACTTCCGGGCAGCCAGATGGGAACTTTCCTTGGTTTTGGCACCAGTGCATACAATCTTTCCAGAGGCAAATATGAGTGCAGTGGTTTTTGGTTGCTTGATCCTCATTATCACAGCAGCAAACCTTTTGGGGTTGTATTCAGCGTTGCGAGCATGAACGGCAATGGCCTTAAGATCCAGGATGCATCACAGTGGAAACTATGTTCTGAAGGACAGGGATAGGTTGCTCCGAAGGATCGGAAACTTGGTTACTTTCTAGTAACCCATCATTAGCCATCTTGAAACCCATAAGTACTTTCTCTCTGAGAGTTTGAATTCTTCTTGAATACTCGATTCCAGAGATTTTCCTTCTTCCAGGAATTTGCAAAGAAAACAGATAGAAAAGTACTATCTGTTCTGTAAGAACATAGAAAGATTAACATAAACAACATAGGGAGGAGACTTCATAGAATTGAAAGCCCTGTATCTACCTGAGTCAAGCCACTGATTCTTCTTGAATTAATCTTGAATTTAAGCTTTCTGGCTTTTCTTGCTTTCCGAGTTTTCTTTCAAGAAGGAAAGTTCGGAAGTGTTTATTGGATAAGAAGGAAAAAGGCGTTTATATAAAGGAGAGGAGCCAAAGGAAATCAAAGTCCTAGCGGACGATGGTCTCCATAATTTTATTCTGAAAGTAAAATTCACCTTCGTTTATAAAAAAATAAAATATTAAAATTTTACATAAAAATTAAAAAATTATGTAATCTAACTTTTCTTGATTTTCTTTTCGTTTAATTCATTTTTCTTAGATCAAAAAATAAATCTATTATTCATATAATTTTATAAAACCAATTCAACCATAATAACAAATTAGTCATTTAAATAATTATATATATATATATAAATTTAGGAAAAGGAATATAAAGAAGAAATTAATGCAAAATTGAGGAAAAATAAGAAAAAAATTATTTATGCCATCAAATATTAAATTTAAATTATAACAATAACTATTTTAAATTTAAATACTCTTGAATATCAACTTTTACTATCATTCTCTCTGTCTTTACATATGAAATAGATAGGATATATATATATATATATTGTGTTTGTTATATTTAGATTCATTTAATAGATATTTTAATATCATTATATAGAAATTTAAATACTTAAATAAAAAAAAAATTAAGAGTGAAAAATTTATATATTTTCATTGACTTGAAAACATATAACTCTATAATATATTTATAAATTGTAAGTTATAACTTGGTCATGCTATTGAATATTTAAGTGAAGAGTGTTAGTTAATGTATTGATTTCAAGTCTTAAAAATATTAAGATTAATTTGAATTTTATTAACATTAATTGAAATATAATGCAATAGACGAATTGTTTTATTAATGAATCAATAATATAGTTATGCTAATTATTTTGTTTTTAAAAATATTGGTACAATTAATATTAATTCATTATGTTGATTAACTTAGTATCAATCATATAACAAGTCAAATAAATTGATTTACAATAATTTGTGAAAATGATTACGTGAATTTGCCCCCGTTTGTCACCACCATTACTTCTCCATTGCTTGTGTAGGCTCCCATGAGATGTTTTATGAAAGACACTGTCACTTTCTGACACAAAGGTCAGTTTCATTTTAGGAAGGTTGAATAAAAATTTAAAATCCAAAATATGGGATTGAAAAGGAAAGAAATAAAGAAAAAAAGAGATTGTTTAGAAAATGAGTGAGTCTTGATTCTGATATTTAAGGATTGAGTTTGATCATGTTTTCAATTATATAATAAACGTGTTATATTTATATTTATATATTATATGATTTTTATCATATAAAAGATACATACATATATAATATTGCATTGAAATCATCATAAATCATGTCAAATTAGTCATATTTTAAATTTTATATAAAATTAGATAAAAATAAAAAAAATATTGATACATTATTGATAAATTTAGAATGTTACAAGAGAAATTAATATGATAACACATGTTTCATTTTTTTAATTTTTTTTATTCTTTAAATTCATCATAAAAAATATGATTATTAATCTTATTTATGAAATTAAAAAATTATATTACCAATGTTTTTAATAATTTCTCAGTAAGATAATATATTTTTATTCTTTTAAAAAATCTGAACGGATTTGAACTATGGATTTTACAAATCAATATGGGTCATGGCAGAATTTGAGGCTCAAAATTATAGGATTGGACCAAACTTATCAATACAATACCCACACCAGCCTGGCCCGCCTTGTGCAGAGTTATTCTATTGTATCTCAAGAAGAAAGAAAAGAATATTTAAAGAAAAATAGAAACGAAAAGGAGAGAATAGAAAGAAAAGCAGAGCATAGCCCAAAGCTTATCTTTTTGGCGGCACCAATTTGAACGAACAAATTACAGTTTCTTTTGTAGTAATCAAATTCCCAGTTTTTCCCATGGCAGTCTCCACTTCTTTTTTACCCATCATTTCCTTTAGTCCAATCTCTTCGTCTTCATCATCAACATCATCATCATCATTTTTGGGTCCCACTCTTGTACAGACCCATCATCAAGGTAGCTTAATTATGAGTAAGCAGAGCTCATTTAGACGGTTGCTTATCAACTGTTCGGCTTCTTCTGACATGGGTTCCTCCCCAGACCCCATGAACTTGAGGTATGTTTCATCGGCCGGCTTGCTTTATTTCATATTTTGTTGTGTCTTTTTGATGTTTGTGAAAGTGTCTGTGAAGTGGTAGGAGTTTGTCTTGTCTTTGAATTTTGATGCTCAGTGTGGTTCTTGTAGTCGTATGGTTAGAATTTGATGAAATGTTCTATCTTATGTTGGTCATTCTAGTGTTGTCTTGATAAGAAGTAGGCATGAGTTATGAGGAAAATCCTTGCACTTCTATATTGGATATCTGTGGACAGTGGAAACTGACTATTTTCATGTATAGTGGAAATTGATTTGCTCTTTAGACAACATTTATCATTTTTGTTCAAATCCTTTTTTAGTGGTAAAGTTTCTATAAAAAGTTGAGCTTATTATGATTAATGTAAAAGTGATATGGAATTATTGTTGCTAGGGAAACTAGCATTTATGGTGGACTTAGTTGTGCACAAGATGAGTCTATTGTCATTTTTATTCCAAATCCTAATAATCGAATTATGCTCTCGGGTATAATAAAATAGTAATTGGAGTCATGTTGTATTAGTTGGATGTCCAAAACAATCCTTGTTGTATGTTAAACTCATTCAATGTACTACACTGTCATACATATCTTTGTGCTCATCTTAGCAGTGCAAGCGTACGTGAGAGATGTGGAATTTAACTTGGTGAATAGTTCTCACTGTTGAGCTTTGTGGATGGGTGCTTTCACGTGCATAAGAAATCATTTTAGGAACCTCCTTCATATTTAATACTTGAGACACTGATTTCCTCCTTAGGTGATTCTTTGGTTAGTGAATCAGAATTATTGATTTCTCCTTATCTTTTTCTTTGTTTTTTTTTTTTTCAGTATATTGAGGATACTATGATAATCTTTCATGCTTAAGAGTTCAATTTCTCATTGCTATTTTCAAGGTTACTGAATTGAAATTCTTGATTCATACATTTGGGCTGTGGCTGTAGTTTTATAGTAGATTTTGGAATTCTTTCTATATTTTAACCTCCTGCTCATGGTTTGTTGAAAAGTTACTTGAATGTCTCTGCAACCTTCCCCACCGCTTTCTTTTTTTTTTCGACATTCTTAAAAGCACTTGGTTATTACATTGTTAACCACCTTGTTTTAACAGGCCTAATCACATGTCATCTATGGGTCCCTTTGGAATGCAAATGAATGACAAACCATCTTATAAATGGCAAAGGGTTTTGCTTAAAGTAAGCGGAGAAGCACTTGCGGGAGATCACTCTCAAAACATTGACCCAAAGGTTGTAATGTGAATAATTGTTTTAGTTTGTGTATTATATTTGTTTTCTTGATAACAAATGAAGTATGAAGTTTCTGCTTGAATACAGATTACAATGGCAATTGCAAGTGAGGTTGCATCAGTGACTCGCCTAGGCATTGAGGCTAGTCCGAAGCCCCTTCTTCCATATATATGCTTCATGACTTTTTCTTTCTCCTCTAATCCTCTTTAAATCTGGTTATTGTCACTTAAGTTTTTCCTTTTCTCAGTTTTAACAGTTGTGTTGTTGCAATATCATGTATAATTGTTGATTACTTGTCAATTTTGCATTAAAATCCTGAGATCATACATTTTGGTGGAGACAATGCATTGCTACTTGGAGATTGCTAACAAAGATATCTGCTTTATTTGGGTGGGACTCAAAAAGAAATTTGAGTAGGATAAACAATTCAAACTACGAATAAAAATGGCATTAATCTTACTCGTTAATGAAGTTGAGCAGTCTAGAAATTACGTGGAGTTGTAACTTACATGATAAATGCTTTCATATGAAATTATTAAAATAAATTTGGGAGGATGTTGCTTAGCAAGAAAGAGTAGCTGGTTGTCAGAAGAGCTTGCTACCTGAAAGAGATTAGAAACAACCCTTTTTTATTTGTTTTATATGTCTAAATCTTTTTAGGTATTTGTTGCAGGTTGCAATTGTGGTTGGTGGGGGTAATATTTTTCGTGGATCCTCTTGGGCAGGATCTAGTGGTCTTGACCGTTCATCTGCTGACTACATTGGGTAAATATTTTATTTTATTTTATGTTTTTCTGTTGTGTTTCAGAAGTCTTTCTGGTTTTTACAGAGATTGTATTTCTTTGAAAGACCATTTACAGTTATTGCAGAAAGTACTTAGACCTGAGCTACTTTATGGAACTCTTCTCTCTCTCTCTCTCTCTCTCTCTTTTATGTGTATTATAGCTGCATTTGTTTTGCCAGAATGTTAGCAACTGTAATGAATGCTATATTTCTTCAAGCAACAATGGAGAGTATTGGCATCCCAACTCGTGTCCAGACTGCATTTCGTATGTCAGAGGTTGCAGAGCCATATATACGTAGAAGGGCTGTAAGGCATTTGGAGAAAGGAAGGGTTGTCATTTTTGCTGCTGGAACTGGTAATCCATTCTTCACCACAGACACTGCTGCAGCCCTTCGTTGTGCAGAAAGTAAGTAATTTTTCTTCAGTCAGAATGCATACTGGCATAGTATGGAATATATTGTTGGGAGCAAATATATCTGTGCCATCCACACTTTTTAAGAATACTATTTATATACAAGTCACTTGGCACATTTATGAGATTTTGAAAATACTCTGAATCTTGCAAAAAATTGCCCTAATGTAACTATCAAAAAAATTGGGCTCATGTAACTTTTGTTGAAATAAATCTTAACTTAAAATGGGAATTTTTTTAACTTTAGTTTTGGCAATAAATGTTCTCTTAATGCCAAGATAATGCTATTGTTTGGAATAAAATTAGATGTTCTATTTGTTGGCCCAGTCAATGCAGAGGTTGTGTTGAAAGCCACAAATGTTGATGGAGTTTATGATGATGATCCTAGGCATAATCCAAATGCCCGTCTTCATGATACGCTAACTTATCATGAGGTGACTTCGAAAGATCTCTCAGTTATGGACATGACTGCCATTACTCTGTGCCAAGAAAATAACATTCCTGGTATGTTTAAACATCTGCAATCTGTATTATTACTAGCGTGACTTATAAGTGGGCTATATTTGGAATTTGTAAGTTGGCCAAATGCAAAAAACTAAAGGGAATAAGAGTTAATTTGTTTAAGTGTCTTTCTTTCAATGCAGTTGTTGTCTTCAATTTAAACAAACCTGGTAACATCACAAAAGCAATAAAGGGAGAGCAAGTTGGTACATTGATTGGAGGAACATGGAACTCAATGGTGGCAAGGACATAAAGAAGATACTTGGGGCAGTTGCCTATCTGTGTAGTGACTTCTCCTACTTTTGCTTTTCTTTTTGAGAAAAAGAAGGTATTTGATGGTAATTAATTGCTTAAGCATAATGTAAGCTTTTGCAAAGGAAGTTTCCTGGAGCTCGCATTTGAAAAACCAAAGATGAAAACATGAAGCATAAAATTCAATTCACTCTTTTGACTGATTATCATTGCAGATTTTTGTGCATAAATATGTGGAATGTTGTCTTCTTTGAACATTGTAGCAATCACAATAAAAAAAGTGATTCTTCAATGACTTTTGATGCATGTTTTTAAGATTAACGTTAATGTTAGTGGTAAGCAGTTGTGAGGGACAGAAGGGATAAAATACTATATTTTTTATTGTTATTTCTTTGCTTATATCATCAATACAATTATATGTGCAAGAGATCTGAGATTTCAAGATGACCAACTAGAGCTTATTGGTGCCCAAGTAGCTAATGAAACTACAGGTGATTTCGCTATGTTGGCTGCTTTGACTAAACATTTTAACTATGAAAAGCTGGCTGTAATTTACTCTGATTTTGTTCTCAATTTGAATGTTCTGCAGGTTTTGAACTCCCTGGTTCCACTTATTGGTGATAGAAAGGTATAATTTATACAAATCTTTACTATTACTTAACAGAGCCATTACTCAATAGCAGACATTTGTGGTCCCTTCCCCTCTTAATTAGAAACGGAATCTTTTGATAAGGTCTTGTATCCCATTACCACCATTTCTTCGGTGGCTATACCCCGCTTCTTCACAAATGCCATTCCCATTTATATTTATGTCAGAGAAAGTGTTAGGCGCGTTATTCTTTTGTGGAAAATGGAAGAATCCTCCGACATGAGAATTGAGAACTGGACCACCAGATTGTAATTCGATAATTTGGTGACTAAGACAGAGCTCTATGCTGCGGATTCCAATTGGTAAATAGCTGAATGAAACCCAACATTTCTGACCAGAATTTCTAGGGATGCCTTATTTGGAAAACTATTTTGGTCAAACACGATCTTGTTTTTAACTATTCTTTGTCGAGCGCAGACACAGCATGAAATATATGCTTTTCTGGTCAATAACATGAGCCCTCCCCAGCTTCCTGTGAGCAATTTTTTTGTTTGTCTTCTTTTTGGTACATATAATTTTTAATTACAGAAATGGAAGTAGTCTTTTTCATCTCCAAAGACACTTTCATGGTGGTCCATCCCAAAATTTGAACTCGAAATTTCGTTTCAATTTCTACCAGCAGGATATTTATTGCCATGACATTGGAATTTATCAACAATATATTTTGCTAACCCTGATTATTCCTCCTAAGCCTGCCTATGCTTGGAATTTGGAGATTAATTTTTTTTCTTTTTTTTTTTTTTTCAGGTATCGTCAACTGCTTTATGCTTTTCTTCATAAATATATGATATGCTACGCCACTAATTTAGTAAAGGGGTACACAGAAATCCCATCCATGACTATTAAAGAGCTTGCATTTCAATAACAATCTTAATCCAATCTTTTTCAACTGTGAAACACAGAAACACAGAGCTACACATCAAATGGCAGGAATCCAACAAGCCATGATAAGTCTCTCAATCATTCATTTTGTACAGTAACAAGATTCACGTTCTAATCGCAAAAGCTACCAACTAAAACACAAGTTGGTTTTCCCCAAAAACAGGTTTTGGAGGCTGGGAAACCCAAAATAAGTGATGGGATAGACATGGGTTACTACTTTTCAACTTCTCTTCAATCACTCGATCCTTTTAGCACAGTTGTTGCATTAAAAATAAATAAATCCCCCAATGAAATAGGAAGATGACGGCCCATATTCTGACCTTTATGTCCTACCACACGTTATAAACATAAAATTCTCAATGATTTCATCTACTCCTTATCTCAGTTCAATAAAGGCATTAATTACTACAGTTCCTCTAATTTAACAAAAGCACTAATAAAAAAAACTTAAAGCTTTATTTATAGAATAACAATCAATGAAGTACCAAAAAATCACTATCTCCATTATTAAAGAAATTAGCAAATTTTACAATTAAAATCCAAAAACCCACTATAATAAAATTACAAACTCTAATTTTTTTTAACCAAAATCTCTCACAATATCCTAATTTTTCTAACTCTTCCTCTCTTTATATATGTAAAAAAAAAAAAAAAAAAGTTAGTATATTGAGACATTAGAAATAACACTACAATTGAAGAAGCCCTTAAATCTGATAATAAAATCTCCAAATTTGTAAAGCCAAAAGTTGATTTAGATATTAAAAAAAAAAATGGCTAAAGGTTCCAAATTTGAGCATAAAAATCAGAACTTGGAGAAGAAATTAAAGGCCCAGAAAGCAATGTAGAAGGGCTTGCCATGAACCCACTTCCATGTAACATCGGGCTCCACTCATGCCAAGGCGACATCATTCTAGCCTCCGAAGCTGGCGAAAAGAAAGTACCCGTGGGCACCGCCGGCAACGTCTCCGGCGCAGGCGAAAGTATCCCTGGCGGCATCCGAATCAAACCCTCTTCCGTCCCACCTTCCACCATAACCCCCGCGTCCCCTATTTTCTCTCTCGGGCTCAGACCCGCCTTTTCCATCACTGCCAACCTCGCCGCAGGCGATACGTCGCCGTCGCCTGAGAAGTTGCCCGACGAAAGTCCCGTGTAGCGTTGGACAATTGACATGAAGTCGGATTCTTCGGCGTGGATGACTTTGGGTGAGACGGCGTAGATGATTACCGGCTCGCGACGGCGTTGGTCTCCTGATGCTGCTGCTGGGACCGCAGCGGCGACGGCGTGGGGTGGTGGGTGAGGCGGTTTTCTGATTTTATGGGAGTCTTTGCTGACTTTTAGTGGGGTAGGTCGTGGACCTTGGATTTGTAGCTGACGCTTTGGGGTTGTCCCGCCGGCTGGAAATTCAGAGTCCATGATTGACGATGCTGATGATGAGTGGTGAAGAAAGGTTTTTTTTTTGGGATGTAGAAGGGAAAGAGAGGACCGGTTTTTCTTTTTTTTTCTTTTGGCAGATGGAATGAATCACTTTGAACACTTTCAGGCAAATTATTTGACCTTAGAAAACACGGGGAAAAGAGAAGTCAATGCGATTATTATTATTTTTTATAAAATATTTCTCCAATAGCAATTTACAAAAAAGAAATGTAATATTAATAATTCATATTTCATATAGTTTTTTTATCACAAAAAATATGAATATTTTCATATGAAAATAATACATATTTTTGGCCTCAAGCTTTTTCTTTTTTTTTTTTTCATTTTTCAACACATATATTCCTCTTATGCTCTTTTTTTTCCTCTTACTTCTATATATTTCAAAATTATTTTTCTTGATTTTTTTTAATTTTTATGTGAAAAAGTATGAAACATTAATTGTATAATTCTTATTTTTTATTTAATATCAGTTAAACTAAAATTAAGTATTTTTTTCCTTAACAATGTCAAAGTCAAACAGAGAAATAAAATGAAATAGAGAATATTACATGTTAGCATTTTATAGAATTAATTTTATATTATATTTATAATTGTATTATTATAAGTAATGATTTGGAAGTCTAATTTAACTTGACCATTTTTTTTAATTTTTGTTAAATAAATAAAGGTACAGCTTTTAGTATTATAATTAGGTGTATTAAACGCAAATTATCCAAAGCTTAAAGGTAACCAAAAAAAAAAAAAAAAGTTAACACCATCAGATCACACGTGATGTGCAAGGTAGGGGAAATATTTAAATAAAATTTTTTAAGTGAAATTTATAAAATAAATTTTATTAAAAATGATTAAATAAAAATTAAAATCAATAGATTAAAATGTTTCATTATATAAATCAAATATATAAAATTTAAAAAAAAATAATAAATTTTGATATATATATTTTTAGATAAATATTTTTAATATAAATATTAATAATTTTTTATCATTAAATCAATAATGACTAATTTTGAATTATAAATAATATTTTTAATATTTTTTACATATTATTTATCTTTATATTAAATTCTATTAATGTATCGATTTGAATTTTTTTTATTAAATTATTTTAAAAAATAAACTTCACAAATTCATCTAAAAAACTTTATATAACTTTTTTCATGCAAGGGAGGCATATCATATGTACAAGACTTTAATCAGTTTGCATATTTTTCCTTTATTAAATTTATTTATAAAGAGAGGGGCATTTAGCTTTATTCTGTAGGTAAAATATATGGTTGGAGAATTTCGAAATTGACAGATAATTTTTATTATTATTTATTTAATAAAAAATTTTAAATTATATCTTAATATAAAAAAGTAAAAAAAATAAAAAAGAATAGTATATGTAGTAAAGGGAAAATTTTCCAAGTCTTGAAGAACATTTGCATTACTAATTACATCAATAAAAAAATCCAGAAGGAATTGTAACTTGATTCAAGTAATTGCCTTAAAAGAATCTTTAATTTAAAGTGAGACTCCAGACAAGGCATAATAAAAGATGGAAAGACAAAAGGAAAAAGAGAAAGAAAAGAATAGTACTAAACAATTAAGCATCAATCTTCTTTTTCTTTTTGTATCTTTCTTCTTCAAACTTGTACTTCAAACTCACTTCAACAGCCTATCACTTATTCTTTTGGTTATACTTGTAGTAGTAGAGAAGCATGCAGGAGGGCACAAAAGCAATTTCACCAAGAATAATTTAAGCAATTTGGGGACACTTAAAGAAGAAACTACTGCTTTGGGGGCAGCCAATTCTTCATAGTTTTTGTATCATCCCAGACCTTGATCTTTTCCATATAAATAAGTGCCTGGGTTGTCCAATATCTGAGTGCAACCAATTCATATTTGCAGTGCAAAGGCCTGGAACCTCCTGCCTGTAAGTGATAATTAATGAAGTCATATGTTGCATGCATTTTTTTGTGTAAGATCATGTGAAATTATTGTGTTTGCTTTGGTTTTATCATTATATTTTCCTAACATAATATCAAAATATTTTGAAGGGTGTCAAGTATTGTAATGATGAACAATTTATTTTCATCATTTGACAAAGCATGGATGTCCATGCATTCGTAGAAGGGAAAAACTGGTCAACCAAAGCAAATAGTTAAGGTCAATTTTTGTTTCTCTTGCAGTTTACTCTTTTTTTTTCCCCATTGTCAAATAGCTGTTTTTCATAAGAAAATGAGGCCTCTGGAAGCTACCCACGGTGCCCTGGCTCCCCCTCCTTATAAGAAATCAACAAGCAATGTTTCAGATGAGGATAAAGGTAATTCAATTTCAAAGTTTTATCAAATTTTCTTTACAATAGATATTGAAACAGGAACTCCTTCAAAATAACTTGGAATTGTATCTTATTGAATAAGCTCCCTTGTGTTTTATTGAAACTACTATGGTGAAACATGACAGATTCAAAGGATGCATCCGTTCGATATCTGCCCTTGTACAAAGCTGTGGATAGCGGGGATTTGGAAGCTACCAAGAAATTCCTTGACCAACATCCGGATGCACTGTACGCTAGCCTTTCCACAGATGGAGACACAGCCCTTCACATTGCGGTCCTAGCTGGCTATGTAGAGGTTGTTGAGGAGTTGGTAGGGCGCATGTCTGCACCAGAAATAGTAGTTAAACAGAAATATGGTTCAACAGCCCTTGATTTCGCTGCCATTGGAGGAGCACCGGAGATTGCTGAATTATTGGTGAATAAGAATAGAGACTTGCTTAAAATTCCGAATGATCATGATCAGATCCCCGTTGTTGTGGCTGCTCTCTATGGACATAGAGATTTGGTGCAGTATCTTTACTTGGAGACTCCGATAGAAGAGCTTGATCCTAGTAAAAATCATGGAGCTATTCTGCTTACTGCGTGTATCATTGACGAATTTTATGGTCTGCCATCTATTTCGATTCTTGAACAAATATATGCTTAATTTTGCTTACTGGTTCAGTGTTTCTTATTTGACCTTTACCGAGTCCTCTCTTTAGATATTGCTTTGGATCTACTCAAGCGCTACCCGCTGTTGGCAATTGCTGAAGACACAGATAAAGACACAGCCCTGCATATTTTGGCTCAAAAACCATCTGCATTCCCAAGTGGAACTCAACTTGCATTTTGGCAACGGTGGATATATAAATGTTGGTAACTTGTCAGTTGAAACAAGAATAGAAATTTTAGCTATTCATATATATATATATATAATATAGCCATTAAATTGAGAGTTATCTGAGGCTGCTTTACCCATTCTTGACTTCAGGCATTCATTTACGTCAACAAAAGGCCTCTCTCAACGCATCTGGAGATATTGAAAGGCCTCATGAAGGTCCAACTCATCGAAGGAGCTTGACTAACCAAGGTAAATATGTAACAAGACAGATTTTTCAGTAGAAATTTTACCTTTTCTTTTGTTTGGATTGGTTATGACATTATTGTTTTAGATCCGTTTGTGCAAAAATAACTACTAATTTTCTAAATACTGTATCAATCAATTTTTACTTTAGTTGAAAATCTAGTTTCACTTATGCAGCACTTCACCAACTATCAGAAATATTCTGGAAAGGCTTGAAACTTTGTGGTAAGAAACAAACAACTCTACCAATACCTTTCGTATTTAATTTAGTCTAATTGCTCTACTTCTTGCCATCAGTCCCAGGAGTTACAAGCATATATGAGTTAAAGCTGACACATCTTCAAGCCAAAGAGCTTCTAACTTGCATTTGCCGAGAGGTATCAAATTTAGAAGACGAGCACAAATTGGAAGCTCTGATAAAAAAAGCACTATTTGAAGCTGTTAAGCATGGGATGGTCGAGTTTGTCACAGAGATCATGAAACATTATCCTGAAGTGATATGGTTCTATGATGAAAAAGACAGGAACATATTTTTTGTTGCAACCGCTGAACGCCAAGAAAAGATTTTCAGCCTTATATATAAAATTGGTGCTAAGAAGGAATCCCTGGCAACTCATTGGGATAAGGATTTTAACAACATGTTACACCAGGCTGCGTTCTTATCCCCTTCCTCTCAGCTTGATCGTGTTTCAGGTGCAGCTCTACAGATGCAAAGGGAGCTTCAATGGTTTAAGGTGATTAACTACATAAACATATATAAGCTTCTAATTTGTAGGTTTAAAATGTGAAAGAAAAAAGTTTTTCTTTTTAACATAAATTATTTCTTATTTTTAATTGCAGGAGGTGGAGAGTATTGTGCAACCCAAGTATAAGGAGATGATGAACAAACATTATAAAACACCCCGACTTTTGTTCACGGATCAACATAAGATATTAGTAGAACAAGGGGAGCAATGGACCAAGGAAACTGCTGAATCTTGCACAGTTGTTACTGCTCTAATCGTCACCATTATGTTTTCAGCAGTATTTACAGTGCCTGGTGGATATTATAATGACACTGGCGTCCCACTCTACTTGCATCGAAATTCCTTCATGATTTTCATAATATCTGATGCATTATCACTTTTCACTTCCACAACTTCATTGCTGATGTTCTTAGGAATCCTGACATCTCGGTACAGGGAAGAAGATTTCCTCCAGACTGTGCCTACAAAATTGATCCTTGGGCTTTCTATGCTTTTCTTCTCCATAGCAACTATGATGATAACCTTTGGAGTGGCCTTGTTCATAGTTCTCTATGAAAGAATAGCATGGGTTTTATTTCCAATTATTTTGCTTGCTAGCCTGCCGGTTACCCTTTTCGCCCTGCTGCAATTCCCTCTCCTTGTTGAGATTTTCATTTCTACTTATGGACCTGGAATCTTTGACAAACCAAAGAAGCCCTGGTGTAGATCAGGTTC